>CABEEJ010005081.1:25663-54630 GCA_901482245.1 Timema douglasi
CTTTTTCTTGTTAAAGTTGATAATGTAAGCGCGCGCTTGGGCGCCAAATTTGAATGTTCATTTCAAACTATCACTCTACGTTCCTCTTGTAGGACAGGTAATATATTGTATGTTATGGCGGCTTAGTCTGCGCCTTGACAGACTAAGCGAAGGCTGATTAAGCCATTAATGTACTCATCATTCTTTTTATCATTGTAATTTATCAAAAATAAAAATATGTTCCTCTTGTGACCTCATGGTTATTATTCTTGGGGCCCACTTCCCGACCTCTGTGTGAGCGTCACATGTTAAAATATTAATCTAAATACATTTATTTCGGCCTCCTCCTCCCCTACAGCCGACCTTGCCTCCCCTCTCATGGAAGAATAAGAAAGCAGACATCTTGCCAATCAGTTCAAGGAAAATGATGGAAAAATAATTAAATATGTCTAACCCTATCAAAAAGTTGTAACAAAGTTGATTCACTTTAGTATCATGTGCAGAAATACCTACTAAATAACAGGCCACTAAGAACATGCTAAAGAGTTTGGTATCATTACAGTCTTATTTTACCTAAACTGTACATATCCTGAACTGAATAGCTCACAGCAGAAGGAACTTTGTCTGCTTTCATATTATTCATGTTTCAAGTCAGTTTTCTTTTTATTAAAATTATCAATAGTCATACAATAAGATAGTATGCTATATTTAATAAAGTGAAGCTTGTTTCTTCTTCAGTTCTTGCAACTCCACTTCTATTGCTTCTCGTTTATCTTCAGTTGCCATCCTTAATTTTTTTCTTTTTCCTTCTAAATCTTTAACTTGTATATCTAATTTCACCTTTTCTGCCTTCTTCTTGTCTTCTTCACTTCTTTCCTGCTTCTTCATCTCTAAATATTCATGATAGCGTTTCCGAGCACCTCTCACGTAATCCAACATCTTTTTGCTAATGTGTATGTTTTTAATCCCTCCTGCTTCTAGCATCTCATCATGAATGTGACGCTGTGCAGTGACTGTTTTCTCATGCATATTTTCAACCAGTAAAGATTTATTGGCTGAAAAACCACCTTCAACAGTTGCATTCCCATGTGACAAGACAAGGCAAATCTTTATTACTTTCCAAAGATGTTTGTAGTTTGCATCTCCTATTAGAAAGCTACCATAAATAGTGTCAAGTCCTACTTCATCACTAAACTGATCACAAGGACGAAATATTTCTTGAAGCTGAGATTTTTTGAGGTTGCAAAAATGCAAATATTATTTCTTGGCATTTTCAGCCAGATTATCATTTATGATGTTGGCAAGGTTGAGTTCCTCCAAAAGAAAAGAAAATCTTTCTGGCCCAGTGGAGGTGAATGTTTAATAACACAAGGACTTCTTTCTTGCAGTTTTGCAATCATGGTGGTTAACATACTGCGGCACTCGTGTATAAATTCTAGTTTTTGTCTTTCTGTTACTGTGATTGCAGTTTCTCCTAACAAACGTTTTGTTGCAAATCCTACATCAATATTTTTGCTAAGGATCAAATTTTCTGATATTTTTTGTGTCGATAGACAGTAACTTTGGACCCGTGCACTTCATCAGATCAGGTTTCACGCAACGATTCATAAGGTATCTTAGAAGTTTCTCTACAGCTTCAAAAAGATATGGAGTCATTGGTATTGATGTCTGGAATCGTTGCAGGAAAGGCTGACATTCATCTGCAATTGTCTTGCAGAAAGCTAGTTTACACTTTAGGAATGGATCACAGGCTGCTCTTTTCAGTGTCTCTACAGGTTTTGTTTTAGGAAGTTTTGCTTCTTTGAGAAACTTAACAACATGGTCCCAAATTTGTAATGCCCTTTGAAAGTACTTTGCATTCTCTAACTACCGCACACCACAGAACTTCAATGGAAAAGATGCACATCCTGTCAACTGGGTAAAGAATGCTCGACAAGCTGAAGAGTCAGTGAACAGCTAGTACATGTGACGCAATAAGCTACTTATATCCCAATCAACAGACTCCACTCCTGTTCTCAAGGAACCATGAACAACATGAAGCCCACATGTTCCCAGATCTAACAAACTACATACTTCATTGTCTGTGACAAATTTGATGTGTTCCTGAAGAAGTGTTATAAACGTTAAATTGACATTTGGGCCATCCATTAACACTTGTATCAACTTAGAGAGTGGAAGAAGAGAAATACCATCCCGAAAATGCTTCAGTAATTCTTCAGCAGTGCTCCTATCGAAAAACACACAGTTTAAGTAACGACTGATGACTTTATGATTTTCCTTGTCCCAGAATCTTATTACAATGTCCATTTGTCCTCTTTGAATAACTTTATTCAAAGCTTCATCAAAACAAATCACAAAGTTGTAACATGATTTTAGGCAGTCCAGTAAATTGTTTTGACATAATGGAGCCAAGCCATGCACAATGAAGTATGCAGCCTTGTCTCCACCAAGGGTAAAGACATTGGCAATGGAACACTAGGGAAATTATTATTATTATTATTATTAGCACCGCGTCTTACTACCCGTTCGGGTTATACGCACTTACGCTAATGTGTAAATGGTAGGGTGATTGTGAGATGAAATGAAGGACCTACAGTTTAACGTGGAATCCGAACCACGGTGGAGGCCTGGCATTCCCCACATTCACAAGATGTCTTGTCAGAGGTAAAGGAAGGGTTTGGTAATCAGATAAATCTTTGCCCCGCACTCGGGGAACATCAACTGAAAAATTGTATTTAAATTATTGCACGAATTGAAAGGCATTTTTTTGTAAACAGCTTGCATAGTCCAAATTACTTCCACCTTAGTTATATCATCTTTTATAACAAAAGTGTTATGGTTTCTTCGAGGCACTACACTAATTTCACTTTTGGCAACAGCTTCCTGATTTCTGATGAAACAGAAAAACTCTTTGAGTAACCAGCCAAATCTCCACTAGGTAGAATGTCTTTCTTTGTGTGCCAGAGATTCTGTTGAAACAAGGGAGCTCGATGAACCTGAATCACTTGACTTTTTTGAGAAAAAAGTCAACAAAGAGCGTTGATTTGTCAAAGTTTCAAGAGTTTTGATATGAGTTGGTCCTTTTGCATGGGAAGCTAATGCTTGCTTTCCCATAATACCTAGATTTATAATTATTTTTTTTTGCACACTTTACAAACTCCCTGCAACTTATTACTTTCAATGACATTGGTCCAGTATGAGAATTCAGGAAAATGCTCTGGGCTTAGCCAGAGCTGGTTAAAAACGTTTTTTTTGTTAGACATTGATGGTGTGGCCGAATCAGTCCTAATTCACTGTATCCAACGATAACGATACCAAACCTTGAACAAGAACCAAAACAATGGATCACTAAAGTTAAAAGAATTGTCATGTGCAGGCCAGGCGATTTCTGCGTTCACCTTCTGAAATAAAATGCTACAAAAACTTGTGTTACAGCAAGTTTGAGCATGGTAAGTGCCCCTCAGCTTTCTTCATTGGGGCAGTGGCTTATGACGCAGTAAATACGAAAAAATATTTTCCCTGACCTTTTTAAAGCTTCCCTGACTTATTTTTTCCCTTGACTTTCCAGACCGTAGGAACCCTGTTATTTAAAACATGTGGTGTGGAAGTTGAGCTCGAGAACTGTTCTCATATAGCTCTCAAACTACTTGTGAACAGTTTATTTTGGCATATATATATCAAACTCACTATATAATGTAAGGGTGAAGATAATACATTCAAGATACAAACCCCAAGATTTCCTGAAGCATGTATATGTCTATAAATGCTTGAGGAAATCTTGGAGTTTGTATCTCGAATGTGAGTGTGTTTGTGTATATATATATATATATATATATATATATTATACACACACACACACAAACACATGCTTGAGGAAATCTTGGGTTTTTTATCTCGAATGTATTATCTTTACCCTTGCATTGAATTGTGGGTTTGATACTTCAAATCACATGATGAGATATGTAGATATCTCTAAGACCAGAAAAGAGAAAGTAAATAGCTTAGCTTAATATGTACTCATGGAAACTTGAGAATGTGACACGAACTTTTTTTAGCTTCTACTTATATTTCTACTCTTAACATAAGACTGTGTGACTACTTACTACCATGGTTATCTACAAAACCAAGAAAAATAGCAAGCTAAAACTTATAATAAACATGTGTACACAAAGAAACCTACGGGCTTAAGCTTCATATCATAGTTGCAGCAAGCAAATAAATGCTGGTTACTATTTTACATAATATACCTTTTGAGGACAAGGAATGAAGGGGTGTGGCAATGGCCACTATTCAGAACTTCTTATGCATGATGACTTAGCTCATGGATGTGTGATTTTTGATGCAGAGGATGAAATGTCACTCAAGGAACCACTAAAATTCGTCAATTACAATTCTTTAGAAATTAAAGAAATTATCAATATGGATGGATTATTAAGTTTTTTTGTTTGGTTATATAGCCCCACGTCTTACGACCTTTTTGGGCTATACAATAAGCTAGTCTGTTAAGATTAAGAAAAGTTTTAAATAGATAAAGTATGCCCGCATTTGGGTGTAGGTAGATTGGAAAACCACAAAGGTAAACCCACCCTCAGTGCACCAAACTAAGATTCTAAACTCGATTTCGTCACCAGCAATCCTATGTATTGTGAGAGTTGACACTTTGACCATTCGGTAATCAAAGCAGGAGTACTATGAGAACATAATGAATTAAATCTAACCAGACAAAGTCACTGTTGAGACTGTGAAAGGTGACTCCAGCAGAGAACTAAAAGAGTCTGAAGATGACTAAGACGAGAGTTAAGAAAGTGTCCCAATAGTTAAATAAGAACTCTTGGTATTCAGGACTGTGCTAAGGTTTGATGACTATGTAGAGTGTGAAATCGAGTGCGGAAAAAATGCAGACATTTGAGAAGGATAAGAGAAAACACTAACTAAAATGGTACACCGAAATAAACAGGACATAGCTGTTTGTTTGGATGTTAATTAATGGATTTTAATAATATATATTTTTTTTTTTTTTTTTNTTAAGATTAAGTGGAAGCACATTTTGGATTTAGTAAACTTCAGGTATTGTGCATCAAAATCTGGATCCATAGTGGTTCATTATGAGCAGAGTTGTTTGTATTTTGAGTTAACAAAGCTTCAAATCTCGTGATCTTTGATGTTTGTTATACCAAAACAAACTAAAATAGTAAGGTTGAACTTTTCATGTCTACTTAGTTAAACCCCAAGGTGTGCACCTTGGGTATATTAAAATCAAATATGTCAAGCCTAGCGCATAAGAGCGTGTAACTACTGGGAAGTCCGTCTTTAAACTCAACAAAGACATTTTAAACTTTAAATAAGTAGGTTGGGATATATTTAAAGTGTGTACCTTGGACTTTTTTTTGTATCCATTTTGAGATTTAATAACCACTGTATGTAATTATAAACATATGTTTAAACCAAATTTTATCCTTCATTATTAAAATAATTAGTATCAAAATCCTTCAAATGGCAGATCAATCAAGAAACAAATTTACATTAAAAATATTCTCACCTTTGCAAGATTAGCCAAGTCATAGCAAAACAATGTTAAAGACGTTATATGAGAGTTTTCTGAATATCACTTTTTTTTTTCATAATTTTAAAAACATGATTTGATAAGTTTTCTTTCAACTCAATTTCTGAAAGTGTAAATTTAATATTTTACTAAAATACTTTGTCCGGATACTTATTTTTAATTTATAGCCACTATATAGTTTTTAAAGCAATAAAATGACCCGGTGTTAAACACGGTTGTATTATGTCCTCACGGTTGTTTAATGTTTTCATGAATAAGTGTATGAGAGGTGCTTGTGAGGACGCGGTTGGTGTACAAATAAGCAATGTGAGTGTGAGAGTGCTGTTATGTAG
Organism: Timema douglasi; assembly: GCA_901482245.1. Classification (NCBI taxonomy): domain Eukaryota; kingdom Metazoa; phylum Arthropoda; class Insecta; order Phasmatodea; family Timematidae; genus Timema; species Timema douglasi. The sequence continues at coordinate 31,538 of CABEEJ010005081.1, forward strand.
ATGATAATGTATTAATGGCTAAGAATGAAAGTGATTTGCGGAATGCATTAAATCGTTTGAATGTGGTGAAAAGCAGAATAGATCTTCATATAAATGTTTCCAAATTTAAGGTGAAAATTTTTGATAAGGATGAATAAGGAAATGATTATCAACTTAGTGTGAATGGAAACTGTTAGATTGTGTGTGTCTTGGCAGAATGTTCTGTAAAAACGATGGCTGGATGGTGAAATTGACAGACGGGTGAGGTGAATACATCTCAGAGAGTTGGATGTATGTGGACTATTGCAAAGAATGAAGTAGTATCGAAAGAGGCAAAGATGGCAGTATATACAAGTGTAATAACGTCGTCATTGTTTTATTGATGTGATGTGTGGGTTTGTCAGGAGAAACACTAGGGCATGCTGAATGTGGTTGGAATACGATATTTATGAAATATGTGTGAAAAATCCCAAATGTACAGAGTCACTAATAATAATAATAATAATAATATTTAGCACTGCATCTTACTACCCGTTCGGGTTATACGCTTTAAGTACTAATTACTCTAATGGAATGGATTAGGAATTGGGAAGGTTGAATTAGAGGAAGTGAACCCGCATTTGCGTGGAGGGAGAGTGGAAAACCATTTAGGAAACACCATCCCAGTTCAGCCAACCGAGATTTTAACCTCAACTTTCCCGTATCATTTTAGAAAACATTCTAAATTCTAAATTAAGTAAGGAGTTGTCGGCCAGAATGTAATAGGGTTTTTTAAACGCCGATTACCTAACTCAAGGAGTATGGGACTGATCAACATTAAAACTTGGATTCTCATTTATCATTGTTTTTTTTCTCTAAACTTTTATCATAGTACGTTTGCAACTTGAAAAGACACTATTCTCTCAAAGTTTATTCCATTTAACAACAATCTCCATTATATGGATTGTAACTGTGTGGACTTGCACAAGTTTTCGATGCTGATATTAATTATTTTGTTATGTTGTGTATGTGTTTATTTTGACTGATGGTCACCAATTGACTCTATATATTGCTATATGCATTGATTTATTTTAATCAATCAATTTATTTATTTTTTATCTCACTTATCTCATGCTTGTTACATCTATTTTAACATGTTCTTCATTATTTTAATATAATCATTATTAACCTAAGATTAATTTCTATAATTTTTATTATTTTTTCTAGTAATTCTTATGTTTATTCAGCCTTTCACCTTGTTATTATAATCTTAAGTGGGTTTCTAAGTCTTAACCATATCGACTTTCCCGTCCTCGGCAGTGTGGCTTAACACAAACCAGGGCCAAATGTACTGAGGCTTTTTTTTAATAAAAACCTGTATTAACATTTTCACAGCATTTTATTCTATTTTTCCTCAATCCTTCTTTTATTTGATATCAATTTTTGAAGATATTTTAACTTGTAATTTCTTATAACAACTTTTATTCAATAACTTTATATGACATTATGTTAGATGCAATATTTTATATAAAATTACTTTAACGAATGTTAAAATTGATGACTATTTACTTAGCTTGATACAATTTTCAGTTTCCTTTATAAAAGCTTTTAAATCAAGTAGTAGAACATATATAAATACTTCTGGAAACATTTCTAATGTGTTTCATGTTTTCTAGTGACTGGTCGTGATTGAAACACTTATTCAAAATAAAAATAAATTCATGGAAAAGTTGTGTGTGCGTGTGTGATAAAATACTGTTTCGATAAACTGCTGTTACATTTTTTAATAGATTTGAGTTAAAAAAAAGTTGATCTTGAACTTATCTTAAGGACATCAACTAAATAATAAATAGCTAGAGCTGTTATTTTTCACCCTCAAAAACAAAAAACTTTTATTTGAAACAATTTTTTCGAAAAGCCTTAGTTTTTGGGATATTTTGGTGTCTCAACTCAAGTGCCTAAAACTAGTATAGTGTGGTAAAAATGAAATATATAAAAGATTAGTTTTTTAATAATACCCCTTATTCACCTGATAAGAAATATTATTTAGCCAAGAAGAAATTCCTTGATAACCTAACATTTATATGAATAAATCAGTCATATTAAAACCTTTTATTCAGATAAAAATTCAATCTAGTATTTAAAAAGCATATAATAATAATCTTGTCTGATAAATAATGTAAATGAACAATATATATGTTATAATACACTTTTAAATAACACACTATCACACACTAATACAAACATGTACGCACTCATGCCCACACATACATGCATAAATAGGCTCATGTATACATAATCTCACATTGTGGAATTTCACTACAATTAAAGAATATATAAGTCGGAGGGAAATAAACCACTTACCCCATTTCACCATCCCAGTGCCTCTTGACAACAGTTCGGCGAGACGACAAAAACCCAACCAGCATAGCTGAACTGACCAAGCCCACATAGGTTTAAACGGCAGCCGCTAGAGGTTGATACATATCAAAACTTTCCTAAGAACTTAATAAAGGAAGAGATGCCTGTTTCACTCTATCCGAGAACATTCCAGTTCTTTGGAGTTTGTTATCGAAGCTAAGTTTGTCACGCATATTCCCCCTTTTGTGATCCTAATATGTTCCCTCACCTTGATCCTCTCCTTCCATGTTTATCTGGGTTTTCAAGCATATATAATGCCAATATGGCAACATGTCCGGCACACTTGGACTTGACACTAGATTGAGGAGTAGGTAGCTATGGCTACAAGTATTTCTTTTCGGCTTAGATGATTTTTTTTAATGTAATCTTTCTAAATTCCCTTTTCGGCCTTTTATAATTAATTGTTTTATGGGTAAATTAATAATCGTTGAAATCGTAAACTAATATTAAATTTGATATTATGAAATTATTCAAAGACTATGATTTGAGTTTTATGTTTGTTTTGTTGAGATCGATATATATCTAATTTTGAATATTACTGTTTGACTTGATATATAGACGAAAGAAATCATGATAATAAAGTCTAAAGGGGCTATTTAACGTAACTTAACAAGTACATTCCTTGTGGAGAGTGATGGTTAAAATAAAGTTATTTACTTTCTCTTGCAAATTTTCAAATGTAATTATATATTTAACGTTGATATTGTCTTTTTTTTAAAACCTTTCATATACATGATAAATATTATATTCTAACAATCATTCCCGCAACCAGATGAGTTGTGTGCTCTGAGTTTCAGCTGTCTGTACTCAGACAATTGAAACAATTACTCAAGCAACTCACTATTATTGTGTTAATATATATATATATTACTATTTGAGCCTTCTATTTTGGTTAGTTAGGTGACGAAGGTTTCAACACAAAATTTAAGAATTAGCATTTTATTATTGTTACCAGCAATTCAGATATATTAAAATAAATGTAAAACAATCAATAATTAGTAAAATTACTATACATAGATTCACTTCCACTGTATGACACAGCATTCCATTACTTTTAAGATTATGTTTACTGAGTCAACTTTTTACTGTGTATACTGGACTTGATGTGTTTGGTTAGTCCCAATTTGCTCTTGAATTTACTTCCACACAACTCACACTGATATTTTTTCTCCCCCGTGTGAACCAGCATGTGTTTGTTTAGATATTGTTTTGTCTTAAAACTTTTGTTGCACAAATCACAGTAATATGTTTTCCCTTTGTTGTGATAGAATAAATGCGCTATTATACCACTTTGGCTGTAATATTTCCCACATATGGGACAAATGACTTTCTCAGTCAAACCCATCGTTTCTGGGTGAATGTGTCTAATATGGCAAGATACACTACTCCTATTTTTGAAACTGTTGTTACACTCAGCGCAGGTAAATGTTTTGACATCATGTATGGTTAAGTGTTGTTTTAATCCCTTTATGTCTCTAAACACTTTGCCACACTTGTCACAAATATATTTTGGGATTCCCAAATGTCTTATTAAATGTGTGTTGAATGCATATCTTGTAGTAAGCAAACCACACAAGTGACACAAGTGATCTTTTTTAACCCCTCCTGATCTATGAATTTCCCGGTGTTGCCATAACACATTAGGACTGCTAAAACCTTTAAAACATGTTGGGCATTTGTGAGGCTTATTTTCAAAATGTTTCTGTCTATGATCTTTTAGTGAATGTGTTTTATGTAAGAAAACTCCACAAATGTCACAATGTATACCAGGATCACGGTGGATCCTCATATGGCATTTTAGATTATTTTTATGTATGAATTTTTTCCCACAAATTGTACAAGATGGTGGAAAGGATTCTTCATTATGAGGTGCTTTAGGACATTCTGCTTGTTGCTTGAAAGATGAGTCCTTTTCATAGATGTAACCAGGGGATTTCTCTCTACCTGTGGAACAATAAAATAAATAAATAAAAAGGCCGACTAGAATGAGAAGTCAGTGTACATCAATTCTTACTTCAAACTAGATAGGACCGGGTCGAGGAGCAAGTCTAGATGATGTCATGTGTAGAGCTCAGACTCTAGAATGGTTTTCATGGGTCAAACATGGGAAAGCATGTCCATTAGGCCAGCAACCAGCGGAACAGAAGAAAATGTTGAATGTTGGCCTATATAAGGTTACTCAAATGGATTTTCAAGGAAGAGCTAAACACAAGCTATATTATATTATAAAATTGAAAAATGACAAATAGACACGGGAATAGAACCAGAGACCTTTGTCTTAGTAAGCCATTATCCTAACACTGAGCTATACAGAAGTCATCCCCAGCCAACGGTCATTCTTCACTCATTTTATGGCAGAGTCTGTGATGGATGTCAGAAAATTGTCAGTTACAGCTGAGTAATAAATCGATAGCAAGCTATCAGATATTTCAGACACCTTCAATGTGAGAGGGCTTTACTATGCCAACAGTACAACAATTGTACTAATGCAGTTTACAAAATGAAATAAATAGTCAATCTATTAAAGTTGCCTATCATGGCTATACCAGTATCTAAATAGCAGATTCTTAAATTTGCAAAATCACAACTGAATAAGATGTTTAGATACAACTATAGCCATAGTTAGCAACTTTAATAGAGTGGCTATTTGTTTCAACTTGTAATATGCATTAGTACAAATGATGTATTATTGGTATAACCACCCCCCCCCCCCTTGAGTCGACAATGGCTGCATTATCTGATAGTGTATAATCATTAGATCACTCAACCATAGCCAACAACTTTCCGCATGGGACGCTCCCTGGATAGCTTAATGATAAGAGCATTGACATAATGAGTCAAAAGTCCCGGGTTTGTTCTGGTGCCAAGGTGTCAATTTTCAATTTTAAGAATTTGATATTCAGATATGGCTATAACAGTAATTAAAAACTATGAAAGCTTGGCTAATTAATTTGTCACATAATATATTGCAGCTAGCTTTGTGCCTTGCTTATTAAACCAGAACCTGAGGCAAACCCGCCTCAATGTGTGCAGGGAAATTGGGATTACAGCTACCACCAAAACACCAAGTAGTAGTCTCCAGTTTAACACTCAATCTTCAACACAACTGAAGAAAACGACGAGATTAAAAGCATGCTGAATTTTCTTTGACATGGAGGGAATTGTTTATTAAATGTTTATTTCTATAGGTCTGACAGCGTATAAACAATTTTATATTGAGGTTCTGAAGGAATGAGAGCTGATGTGAGGTAGAATGGTCTGGAAAAATGGTGCACACAGGACTGGCAACTCCCTCATGAAAAACTCTTTGTCACCGTGTTAGACAGCAACCCATACAATCGTGTTTATACAGCAGCCCATACAACCGTGTTTATAAAGCAGCCCATACCACCGGTTTACAACTACCGCCATTTGGTCCTGTGACATCTTCCTATCTTCTATGATAGAAATTATGTTAAAGGAGTAAAAAACAAAGAGTTAGAGGACCTTCAGCGGGAAATGTAAGATGTGTTTAAAACATCACATAAAATACCATTGAGGTGTTTCTAAAAGATGGAAAAATAATTAAGATATTGAATCAACTCCTAAGGGTACTACTTCAAAACGGGATATTAGTGATAGCTTAGATTAAGTATACTTTTTTTTATCAATACAATAGAGGAACTTGTGGAATTATATGTAGCTAAAATGTACCAATATTTGGCTTCAGATACAGAGTGTTGCTCTCATCCCGAGTTTCACTTAGAACTTTCAAACTAATGGACATAATTGGTGTTTGAGAAGCACTAAGGGGCAGAGAGTGAGGAAAACACCCTGTGGTATTGTGAAAGTAACATCAACATAGTAAACCCAGTAAACCTAGTCGGGTAAAAAATGCTATCACCTCAATTGAGGATACTATCGACACCTGACATATTTATAGTTATCAGGACTCGAATGTGTTTTGGTGTGTAAATTTAAATATGAACCAATTTTGTTTGAGGATCATATTTTAGTTTGACCATTAGCTAAGAGATTAAAACCAAATTATCACCAACATTTTCCAAGATGATAGGAAATGAATGCATCCAAATAATGGTTATTTTCTGGGTAATGGCAAATAATCAATCATCCCTTTACCTGATATGTATGATTTATTAACAATAAGTTTTGAATTAATCCACTGAGTGAGCTGGTATTAATGTGTCAAACAATGTTTTAGTTCAAGGTCGGCAATCTATACACTATGACACACCTTAAGTATCTTTCTACCAGATAGGGTCAAGAAAAGTATAAAATTTTCATTCAGAGGAAAAATCTTTAAGGAAAAAAACTGTCAATTTTTGTAAAAAAATTAATGTACAACCATAAAGACTTGAGAGATAAATATTTTAAATATTAACAATTCATTGAGCTAGCGTTGAAAACTAATTGAGAACTACAAGAAACTTTTAGAATAAATGAAGAGTTGATTAGATTTTATTAAGTATAATTAACTACAAAAGGTTGAGATAGAACCACAATGTAAGTTTAGATACAAACAAGAAGTACCTGCTCCATATTTTTATCACGATGAAGATTCTTTAAAAATATTTGATAAGATTCACGAATTAACAAAAAATGTTCAGTTAATAGACCTGAACACCAAAATAAGTGCAACAGTTTTATGGGGTTTGCTAACTCTAACTGCCATTTATAATTTATTGTTTACAAAACTAAAAACCAGTTCAATGAAAAGAAAAAGTTTGGCCATATTATTCCAAAGAACGTCATCCAATGTGAGTAATGGTGAACCTGGAGTGTCTGATTTTACCACCAGGATAACTTTTAGTGATAATTCATAATTACATGAGACTGAATGTTATTAAATATATTTTTATACAATGTTTAAGAATGAAATAAAATACGTAGCTTGTGTTTATATCCTGAATTATTTTAAGTAAATTTTACTACAGTTGCTATTTGATCAAAGTTTATGTATGGATACTAATACACTTTCTATTCTCTAAATTGTTTTGAATAGATACTATTATAGTTGTTGTCAAAACATGTTTAAAATATCATGCTTGTTTAGGCCTAACCTCATAACCAACAGTATGAGTGCCCAATAGTGTGGCGCATGAATACATTTATTAAAGCCCTTCTTTGTGCCAGTGTAGTTGGCGTCATGTAACACTCAAGTCGAACTTTTACCGTGTGCGTTCTGTTAAATAAGAACAGTGCGTTCCAAACTTCAAACTAAGTGTTTAACAGGTTATGGGCCCAGACACCCAACAATTGCGTAAATATCCACGTAATAATTCGTAAAAAGTGTCCGTCGGGTAATTCACAAATCCGTTTTGTGAATTCACGTTCGCGTTAGGAAGCAACGTGGTTCGCCATTTATTTATCGTTAGGTTCGCGCGATCAGCAAACATCGTGTGTTTGAGGTTATATAATCCGCGAGACCAAAATAGAAATAATGGCCGAAAAGTTTGACGTAGCACACGTAAATAAGTTCGACGGTAATAATTATCACCAATGGAAATTTCAAATGAAATGTGCCCTAAGGGCAAAAGGAGTCTTTGATGTTGCAAAAGGCGCCATAGAAAAGCCGGCAATAGACAAAGTGAAGGAACTAGAAAAGTGGAACAAAGACGACGCAATTGCTATGTTTACACTTACTACAGCTATGGAACTATCACAGATCACATTAGTTGAAAATTGTGATTCGTCCAAAGAAATGCTAGAGAAATTAGACTCTATCTTTGAGCAGAAATCAGAAATGAACAAAATGCTAGTCCACGAACGCTTTCATCAGTACAAGATGGATGCCAACGACTCCATTGCTCAGCATATTGCCAAGATAGAAAATCTCGCGCGACATGTGAGAGAGACTGGTGAACAACTCAGCAATGTTACTATAATGACCAAAATTCTTGGTAGTCTACCTCCCAAATTTAGAAACTTCAGACAAGCTTGGCTTTCACTAGACGAGGCTAGACAGACAATCCCAAATATGACGGCACGCCTGTTGGATGAAGAGGCCAGTCTCACATCAACTGAACAATCGGAAAGTGCATTTTTATCCTCGACAAATTTGAAAAGCGATTTTAAAAGTTCTAATAATTCTCAAAAGTCCAATCAAAAACAAAGGAATAGATCAGGAAAACCAAGGGTAACGTGCTATAATTGCCAAAGAAAAGGACATTACGCAAGTGACTGTCGTGCACCTAAGAAACCCCGAGAAAACGGACAGCAAAACACTCACAGTGACCGTTCTCAACAGGGTCATTTTTCAGCATTCAGTGCAGAGCAGCAGGATGTTATACTAAAGTCAGCAATCGCCACCGAAGATAATTGGACATTGGACAGCGGCGCTTCTGCACATATGACTAATCGTCGTGATTACTTTTCTAAATTTGAAGAGACTGTAGACAATACGAGTGTCGTGCTTGGAAACAACCAAGGTCTTTCTGTGAAGGGAAGAGGAAGCATTAAAATAAAGAAATTTATCAGAGGTAATTGGTATGACTCCATCATCACAAATGTGTTGTATATTCCTGAACTAAGAAAAAGTCTTTTCTCTGAAGGTGTGATAACTGAAAAAGGGATGAAGATCCTTAAGGAAGATAGATATGCAGAAATTTACGAAAACGGGGAGCTAGTAGCAAGCGCGGTCCGTGAAACCAACAATCTGTATCGAATGTTATTCCGCACAGTGATCCCACATCAAGAAGTAGGCCTCAATTTAACCGCAAGTGGAAGTCTAAAATTGTGGCACGAGAGACTCGGACACATAAATAAGAGAGCTCTGCGTGAAATGGTCACCAAAGGCTTGGTTGAAGGTGTAAATATTAATGACCTTGAAGATTTCTTCTGTGAGTCGTGTCAGTATGGTAAACAGCACAGGTTACCATTTTCGCCCTCAAAGCATGCCAAGGCCAAACCAGGTGAATTCATTTACAGTGACGTGTGTGGTCCAATGTCAACACCATCAGTTCAGGGTGCTAAATATTTTGTATTATTTAAGGATGACTGTTCAGGCTATCGTGTTGTATTTTTCATTAAGCACAAAGCGGATGTTGTTGTGTGTTTCAAAGATTTTGCAAACATGATAAAGAATAAATATGAATATTCTATTAAGACCCTACATACTGACAATGGGACAGAATACTGTAATCAGGAAATGAAAGAGTATATGTCAAAACATGGAATTGAGTTTGAAACAACGGCACCTTATACTCCTGAGCAAAATGGTAGAGCCGAACGTGACATGAGAACCATAATGGAAAGTGCGCGTTCAATGTTATATGCAAAGGATATGCCAACATATTTATGGGCAGAGGCAGTAAACACAGCTGTTTATATTCTAAACAGGACTCCAACCTCTCAAGCACCAAACTCGACACCCTATGAAATATGGAGTGGAAAAAGGCCTGTAATGTCACATTTAAGAATCTTTGGAAGTGAGGCATACATGCATGTACCAAAGGAACTGCGAAACAAACTGGCGCCAAAGAGCAAGAAACTCATCCTTGTGGGATATGATAGAAACTCAACCAACTATCGTTTGCTGGATCAAAATACACAGAAAATTACAGTCTCAAGAAATGTGATTTTCAATGAAAATTCAAGTAGTTTCATTCCTAAAAGAAACACTGTAGTCCCAGTAGTGATAGAAAACACACATTCTGTTCAAAGAATTCAGCAGGAGGACGCAGGCCCTCAACATTCCGAACAGAACGACGAAGAACCCAGGCACATTAAAGCAAATTACGAGCTGCGACCAAGAGATGTCATCAGGCCTCCCAAACGCTATGAAGCTAACCTAGTGGAAATAGATGTACCTCAGACCTATGAGGAAGCAATGAAGAGTCCTGATGCAGGGCAGTGGACTGACGCAATCAAAGAAGAACTGGAAGCGCTGGAAAAGAACAACACTTGGGTGCTAGTATCACTACCTCCTGGTAAAAATCCAATAGGTTCAAAATGGGTTTTCAAAGTAAAACGCACCGGAGACGGAAACATTTCACGATATAAATCAAGACTGTGCGCTAAAGGTTTTGCACAGAAAGAAGGGGTCGACTACAATGACACATACTCTCCCACAACACGGTATGACTCTATACGAGTCCTACTCGCTATCGCAGCTCAACAAAACTATGAAATAATGCAGTTTGATGTGAAAACTGCATTTTTATATGGTGAACTCAAGGAAGATATCTACATGCTTCCACCAGATGGAATCAATATTGACCAAAACCTTGTCTGCAAATTAAGAAAGTCACTATATGGCCTCAAACAATCATCGCGTTGCTGGAACGAAAAGTTTGATGGTTTCCTGAAAATGTTTGGATTCTGCCAAAGTACTGCAGATAAATGTGTTTATCGAGGGGATTTCAATAAATCAAAGGTTCTGCTTGCGTTATATGTTGATGATGGGCTGATCATGGCTGAAAACAAAATGGCACTTCAACTTGTACTCGATAAACTGAAGACAACCTTCGAAGTCACAATCAGTGAACCAAATTACTTTGTGGGTCTGGAAATAAAACGAAATAATGTGAACGGATCAATATTTCTACATCAGGCCAACTATATCAAACAAATAATCAAGAGATTCAATCTTGAAGACTCTAAGCCAATCAGTGTGCCTGCTGATCCACACACTCACTTGAGTTCAAACATAGGGGAAAATGAAGAAATAAAAGTACCCTATCGAGAAGCTGTTGGCAGCTTAATGTTTGCTGCAATAGTCAGTCGGCCAGACATTATGTACGCAGTTGGAAACGTGAGTAGATATTTGGCAAACTATGGACCAAGTCATTGGAATGCAGTCAAACGCATCTTAAAATATCTAAAAGACACATCCAGCTATGGCATTGAATTTACAAGGAGTGAGAATCCACCCCCATTAATTGGCTTCTCGGACTCTGACTTCGCAAACGATTTGGACACCCGACGCTCCACAACTGGATACCTCTTTCAATTGAGTAATGGCCCTATAACATGGGCTAGTCAACGTCAACAAACCGTTTCCCTTTCCACTACCGAAGCTGAGTACATTGCTGCATCAACTGCGGCCAAAGAAGTCATCTGGCTTAGACATCTTCTACTTGACATTGGGGAAACAGTGGGAGAGGCCACAGTTCTAGCGGTTGATAATCAGAGTGCAATGCGCCTTGTGCGAAACCCAGAGTTCCACAAGAGAACCAAACACATAGACATACGTTACCACTTCATACGTGAGAAATATGAGAACGGTGAGATTGACATCAAGCATGTACCCTCTGAAGACCAGTTAGCAGATATACTAACCAAACCTCTTCCACGTGATCGTTTTCAGACACTCCGCGGTGCAATTGGAATGACAAGACTTGAGAGCTGATAAATGCTTTTCATTGACATTGATATGTATATAAAGCTGTTTATCATTTTTTGTTTTGTTTTTGAAGCTAATTAGTAACTACACTTAAGTAAGTCATATTTATAACCATTTGCAAGAGTGTAAACAAGCATTCATTTAGTGGGAGTGTCAAAACATGTTTAAAATATCATGCTTGTTTAGGCCTAACCTCATAACCAACAGTATGAGTGCCCAATAGTGTGGCGCACGAATACATTTATTAAAGCCCTTCTTTGTGCCAGTGTAGTTGGCGTCATGTAACACTCAAGTCGAACTTTTACCGTGTGCGTTCTGCTAAATAAGAACAGTGCGTTCCAAACTTCAAACTAAGTGTTTAACAGTTGTTATAATATTGTTTGGTCGGAACTTGCCATGCATGGATGTGTTATTGTTGCGCTTAGTAAGTGAACTTCATTATAGTACGCTTATACAATAACCCATTCCCTGGGGTACATTACTTTAGTACACACTAACTTTTAATACTAAAACTATAGGAGCCAACGACGGGCTAAAAGTAAAGGCAATATCTGTGCGAACTCCATTATGGAAACTAGCGGAGTTCCGTGCTTTACCCACCCCAGCTAATACCACACGCAAAGCGTGCCAACAAGAACGATTCAACACATAGACCCAACTGGGTCAAAGAAAAAGGACTGACAACCTGGTTGTAGCCATACAAATTTAAACAACTGAAGATGACATCCCTAGAATCATGAGAAAACAGACTAGTCATAAGGACTAAAAAGGAAGTACTGTACTTGTGGAGAAAAGCAATCTGTTAAGACCAGGTCCTTATTACCTCTGGAGCTCAAGGTTCCTATATTTAAGCTATGTCATATGGACATAGAGAAAAACTTAGTCACTTGGACTAATATAAGAAGTCTGAAAGAGTCAAGAACACATTAGAGTTACTTTTACTACACCAACTAAGTCAGAAGGTCACAAAACCAAAATCCAGTCACTTTGATTGAAATAAGAAATCTAGAAAAATAGTCGTCTCGACTATATAAACTAAGTCTGAAAGACATGACAAACATTATAGTCGCCTCGACTATACAAACTAAGTCTGAAAGACATGACAAACATTATAGTCGTCTTGACTATATAAACTAAGTCAAGACATGACAAACATTATATTTGCCTCGACTATATAAACTAAGTCTGAAAGACATGACAAACATTATAGTCGCCTCGACTATACAAACTAAGTCTGAAGGACATGACAAACATTATAGTCACCTCGACTATACAAACCAAGTCTGAAGGACACGACAAACATTATAGTCGCCTCGACTATACAAACTAAGTCTGAAGGACATGACAAACATTATAGTCGCCTCGACTATACAAACTAAGTCTGAAGGACATGACAAACACTATAGTCGCCTCGACTATACAAACTATGTCTGAAGGACATGACAAACATTATAGTCGCCTCGCCTATACAAACTAAGTCTGAAGGACATGACAAACCTTATAGTCACCTCGACTATACAAACTAAGTCTGAAGGACATGACAAACATTATAGTCGCCTCGCCTATACAAACTAAGTCTGAAGGACATGACAAACACTATAGTCGCCTCGACTATACAAACTAAGTCTGAAGGACATGACAAACATTATAGTCGCCTCGACTATATAAACTAAGTCTGAAGGACAAAACATCAAATTCTAATCTGTTAGACTAGACCCATAAGTCTGATGGACTTATTAATAACGCCTTGATACTTAAAAGAATGAAGAGGATTTCCCTCAACGATGTGGTGAGACCCACGATCCAAACTTCATGGCAAGCTGGTTCTTCTGTAGGTGATAGAGCGGCGTTTTCCTTCTTCGATGATACGATGTGGTGAAATACAATAAGTGAATCTGGGGGGGAAGAAAGGACATAAGTTCCATGGAACGCCGCAAGAGCACTTCGATCCCAAGCCGGTCCCATCCATTTCAACTATTGGGTGATGCAGCGAGAACATGTGTGATATTTACTATACTGGTGTCCCCGCCATACTTGTAATTTCCTTGAAAGCATGATGATTTTATCAGAGCCCATCCTGTTATGATAAGTAAGTCTTGAAGGATATAATTACTAAATAAATCAGTTTTAATTATCTTCTTTGGATTCAGCTATAGTATTTTTATAAGGATTAGTTTCGTGAGTGTTATTTTACACACTTGTAGTATTTTCTTCTCGGAAGTATGGTGACTGTATCCGAGCCCATCCAGTCATGGAAAGTAGGTGTTGAAGCATATTATTCCTAAGTATGTCAATTTTAATTCTCTTCGTTGTATTCCGCTATAATAATTATCATAATTTAGTATTTTTATGTAGGCTCGTGGTGTGAATGTCAATTTTACATAATTGACATGCTACATTACTAATACAAATGTCCACAGCCAACTGTGTTCACTGTCATAATCACTATCGTACTCATGGCACGCCATCGCTGAACTCGCACATCCTCCCAACACTCTCTACAACAAATGCTTACAAGTAACCGACTACAGCAATTGCAGAGTAACTGCCTGGAGTTTTGCTCTAGGGAATACAAACTAGTCTCTGAAAAATATGAAAGATTCTTCTGATGATGGCATAGAGCACCAATCAGCAGACTTATATCCAAAGAGCACAAGATCACGCCATCAATTGATATAATAATTAACGTGCATACATGCTGTTCACAGCAGATATGGCTCTTGTTTAGACACATGATACTACACTTACAGTCAACCAGTAGGCAGGAATCCCTTACAATAGATACAAATCAAGCTAAGAATAAATTAACTAAGTTGAGAGCATAACAATATAATATTATTAAAAAAGGTGAGCAATTTGAATTATACCACAATGTAGGCAAAATAAATTATGTTTAAGCTTTTCTTAGATACTTATTATCATTAAAGTAAATATTTTGTATAGTTGCGTATAGGGCTTTAATTCAAAATTGAAATAAGATCTTATTTATTATTTTGTAATTCAACATACACTTTCATTGTCGGGGAATCATCATATTTGAGGTTGTATTATCAACAGGTAAATATAGTAGTACTTAATGTGTGAATGGTAAACTACTTATTAATTAAGCATACACTTAACAAAATTTTATAAATAACCATATTTAAGGTGAGAATGATAAAGCTTAGCAAAAAGAAATCTGAAAAATGTATTCAAGAGAAAAAATTTAAAATCCAAGTAAAAAAGTATCAGTGCAATCTTTCACTCTGCATAATGTACGTATTTGCCAACATATCTATGTTTAGCGTATGCTTGTGCAATTACAGGACTGTGGTTTATGGAATATTTCCTGTGGTAAAAAGGATGCTTTTCAACTTTCTAGTTTGTATATATAAAAATAAAAGTGGAAAATCATGAGTCTAGTGCCTAAACTAGCTATGTCGGTGTAAAATTATTATTTTGAGCTGAAAAGCTTATTTTTATTTTTTCAATATAATAACTAGTGAATTTGCAAGTTAAAGATTTAATGGAAAGAAATGTGATGTGCCAAAACTGCTTTGATCATAGCCAAACTCACATGCAAAAAATTTAAAGTTTAATAATGTCACAGTTTGTAGGAAATAGTGTATTTGAGATGTGATATTTTTAAGTATCTCTTTATTGCAAAAATATCCAAGCAACCAAAACTAGTTAAATATCCATAACTTTGTATATCCACCAAATGTTATGAGGTAAGGATTTGCAAGAAAAGTTTAACTTAATTACCTTTTAGATTTAAAAAAAAAAGCAAACCATTTTTAAAAATAAAAATATTTATAGCTTACTTGTTAAAGAACGGCACAAGCTTTTTGCTTGCCATTCTTCAAGTGTTGTAGCTTGCTGAATGTTGCTTGATAATGGAACTGTAGCATTAGAAGAAGCAGTGAGCACATTTTGTAAAGTTGATGATGGCGGTGCAGCATTAGATGATCCAGTGAAAACATTGTTTTCAAGAATTTCTGAAAAGATGAATTAAACAATTATTTTTAAATCTTAAATTATATTATCAATATTAATAGAAGATTTAAATGTTTAGAGTTCTTAAATTACACTATAAACTTGTTTTATAGTTTTTAAATAAAATGTGTAATTAAATTATACTATAAACTAGTTTTATAGTTTTTTAAATAAAATTTGTAATTTATGAACTTTAAACATTTAAAACTTCTATTAATATTGATAATATAATTTAAGATTTAAAAATAATTGTTTAGTTGTTAAAACTAGTTTATAGTTGTTGTTTTTTTGTTATTGCTTGAAAAGTAAAATAAAATATGGGTAGTTACAGTTTTTATATTTCTAAGGTAGAGATTTTTAGTATATGGACCCAAAGAATGTAAAAGTGTCCATTAAAAAACAAGCTGAATGATAATTTTCTGTTGAAGCAGTTTGTACAACAATAATACAATAGATGTTTGGTTCTCAAAAAGCACTTATGATTTATAAGACTTCCAAATCCACCCTAAGTGTTCCTATTTTTGTTTAGTGTTACTAGTTAAGTAAAAAAATATCTGCCGAACAAATTATTTTCTTCATAAACAAATAATACATATAACTAATGGTACTTAACTTATATAACATGGTGTGAAATGTACAAAAATACACTTAATACAGTTAATTTGTAAAACATCATAAGATAATAAAATACTGTAAAATTGTAAAAATGTATTTTCATACATATCACAGAATATTTGAGAGAGGTGGTGGACATGTAAAGGAGTATGTTTGAAAAGTTAGTAGTAGTTACATTTTATTTTAATTAAACTCTAGAGGTTAAAATTTATGAGCATTATTGGTTTGGATAATTTATGGGGGAAATAATTGCAAGTGTAATTCTTGTTACAACTCCATCATATAAAATGTTATTGAAACATGTCCACCAAACTACATTTGTTTAGTTAAAATATATTTTTAAGTGTCTTTTTAAAGGCAACTGTTGCACAATGCTGTAGTGTTGCTTGTCATCAGAGATAAAGTAGTAATATAGAAACATAATTTCAATGTTATCAAGTAGAGCCAAACTGTGTTTGTGGCTTTAATAAAAGAATTGATAAAACATAAGCTGGAAATTTGAATGTACCTTATTGTATTTTCTACGTGTCTAACAAGCTAATCTCGCAAGAAACTAGACTGCAGCTGACAGGATGATCAGTGTTTGATCCTGGTCGGGTGCAACGAGGGCGGTTTTACCTAAATAGTTTTCCACTCTCACGGGTGCAATTCCACCAAATTCAACCTTCCGCATCCTTAACACATTATCGTAATTAGTAAATTAGGGGTATAACCCGAATGGCTAATAAGACACAGTGCTAAAAAAATAGTAAAGAATCAAATGAATGCAAACCTTTGTAGACCCGTTATGTTCGTAAATCAACTTCAATTTCTTATCATCAATAATTTTAAGGTCGACCTAACATTTGTCTCCCCCCTATCCTTCGTG
The DNA here is from genome assembly GCA_901482245.1 of Timema douglasi. NCBI lineage: Eukaryota > Metazoa > Arthropoda > Insecta > Phasmatodea > Timematidae > Timema > Timema douglasi. Next base: position 48,718 of record CABEEJ010005081.1, read on the forward strand.
CTTCCTATTTACCTGTCCCCCACCACTGTGTCCCCTTCCCCTTCTTATAATCATTACAATCCTCATCATTATCATTATCATTATTATTATTAGCACCGCGTCTTACTACTCGTTCTGTTAATACGCAATTACGCTAATGTGTAATGGTAGGGTGATTGTGAGATGAAATGGAGGACCTACAGTTTAACATTGGATCCGAACCACGGTGGAGGCCTGGCATTCCCCACATTCACAAGTTGTGATTAATACACGTCTTGTCAGAGGTGAAGAAAGGGTTTGGAAATAGGATAAATCTGTGCCGGGACCGAGGATTGAACCCCAGACTCCCAGCACAGAAGTCTGACACCTTACCTCTAGACAACCAAGTCACCCTTCTTATAATTTATTCGTCTCTTACAGGGTTCTTACAGACATATGAAACATAAATTCAAGGACTTTTTAAGGACTAAAACTGTTATTTCTCGTAATGCCTAAAGCTAAACACGCCAATAAAAAAAAATTATAAACCATATCAAATTTTAAATAGATGGAAAACAACAACTTTTCACTAAATTTAACTAACATGGAGGACTATAAAAATAGTAATTAAACTTTGTTGTCACTTACTTCACTCTCCTTGATTTATTAGTTAGCGCAGTCCTTCTAGATTCAGTATATATGGTAGTATGGATATAACAGGAAATGGAGCGCTAAGGTGGAGGGGAGATGAGCTACTAGTTATCGGCAGGCAATTTAATGCAAAACTGTAACTTTAAGTACCAAAAGTGTTGGTAGGTAGTCAAATAAAATAATTATTACAAATGTCAGTTTTAAAGCAACTTACAAAAAAAAAAGTGAATGCACATGAATTGAGATTTTTAAATATAAGAAATTAAAGAAAATAACATTGTATTTCATTAACAGTATGCATTTGTCAGAGAAGTTAACACTGTTTCTCTTATAGAGATCCAATCCCATGGGCGCAACTATCTCTGAGCTGATGCCGCAATAACAAAATAAACAAGAGCAGTGGGGAGTAAAGTAAACGGGAGACAACAGCTAACACTTGATCTAAGAGGACGCACTAGATATTTACCACCCCAGTGATTCTTACAACCACTGTTCAGAACCATTTCAAAAATAAATATTGAAACCTGGAAATTCCAGGACTTTTCCAGGCCTTGAACAGACACACATTAAATTCCAGGTCTTTCAAGGACCGTATGAACCCTGCTCTTAACACATATTTTGAAGTATAATAGGGTCTAGGTGGCACCTCTGAAATTCAACGCCTCCACTGCAAACAGCCGCTGCAGAAAATTTTCCTATCCAAGATTTCCCTGAAGATGTTCATCTCTACCTCCAGTATGCCCGACTGGGATTAAAATCTCAACCTCCTTGTTAGTGGTATAAAATAGACTAGATAAGACTGACACACTTGTCTGCCCGCTTATCGGTGTGAATAAAATCAAAATAAATATAAACAATATGAATAACCGAAATGACTGCGAATGAGTTGAATTTTTGTGCAAAATTTTTTTGGATTTTATGGATCACACCCTCCACCATTTTCCTATGAAAATAAATTTAAAATCCAACGTTGTAAATCAGAAGATTGTATTCAAATGTTATATTTCATTATTCATCTAGATAACTAACACCATAATAAGAGTTTAAGAAAATCATTTATCGGCCAATTCCATTAATGAGCCATGGAAGGAAGTAAATAAATAAATTACAAAAACAGAAATACATTTTGTCATTGGCTGATGGTATTATTTATGCATGTGGACCAAAATAATTTGTATCACTTATTGGCCCTACTGCTAGGTGCTGTGTCCTCACATAGATGCTTATATATTGAATGATCTGCCACAAACCACCACTACAGAGTAATTCAGTCAATTCACATTTAAAAGCTGATTTAAATAGTCTTTTATAAATTATACGAGACTTTTTGGACGTCAATAATGTTATCACCTGTATAAATTAGTTATATCAATTTCCTAACAAATTTAAAATAGTAATTTTTTAAATCAATTTCATGTTTAGTTTCCTAACAAACAAATAAGTGAATAAATAAATGTCACAAACACTCTGGATTGATAGAGCTGGTGCGACTTTCCCACAATTATATTATACTTGTTTGACCCATAAATGTGTAACGGTACTAGTATAGTATGCTACAATAAAGCAACCCCACCCCACCCCATGTTAACCTACAAGCATAAATTCTCTTTCGATTCATACTACTCACTCTGAAAAACGTCAACATTAACTTACTTATACCTCCTGGAATAGAACTGTTCTCTATTCTAGTTCCATGTAGTCTCAAGCTATATACAAACATTATAATTCACAATCAACTCTCTTCTATATAAACTGTTCATGTACTTACCCTCTGAATCTTCTGGCTAGCACAGCCTTCAAGCCTGACCTAACACCAACACGTCCTAATTCGACGAGTGGGGCAAATCTGCCGTGGTGTCTTAAAAGCTGATGTTCTGGTCTGCCTGGTCAAAAGTAATCTGATGGGAGTCTACCGGGACAACATTATAGATGTGGGCTCGGACTTAGCTGCCCTCTTGCGGAGGGTGGAAACAACCACCAAATCATCGCCTGATCACATACGTCATCAGTGACTCCAGTTAAAAAGATCACCATCATCAAACCACGGGTGATCTTGATGAAGATATGATGACCAATCAGAGAGCGGGAAGAGAAATGGTGTACGTGTTGAAATGAAAGCAGCGCTACACCAACATGACGTTACCGGCTAGTTTGGACATCTCCCCCCTTTTTTCCTTAACAACGAGACACTATAAAACATGGCGGCGCCGAAGAAAACGATGACTATTAAAACCGGCACCACTAAGGGTGGACTATTGTAACTTGTATGGACTATTAATATTAGATATTGTCAGGAGACAATTTTTCCTGAAAATGGACTCTACCAAGAAAGTTGTAAAATTGTGTAAATCTTCATAATTCTTATTTAAATATTGGAGCTATAGGTCATTAATATCAGGATTCTATTTTTTTTATTTCATAGATAGACTTGTAGTTTTGGTTAAAATATGAATATTTCTAAAGAGGACTTTAACTTGGAAAACATTTTGGTGTCGCTTCCAGGGCGATTGCATCTTTAATTTATTTGTAATTGATGTTCTTACTCAACTAAATTTTGTTAAGATGCATTTAAATTTTATTCAAAACCATTTAAATTCATTCATTTGTTTTCTAATATTTATTTAACCTTAAAATTGGCTATTTGTCTTATATAATAAACTTTAAACTTTACAAAGTCTTCTAATATGAATATCAACTCGGTAACCATTGTTAGTTTTCATTTATGTCGCGACCTAGTTAAAGACTTTGATGATGCCATTTCAAGTAGTCCTGCGAGAGTTTGGGCTTACGGTATGAAGTCGAACTCTTGTGTTAGTTTAAATTGTAATATTTATAATAACATAACCTTATCAGTAAATGTTTCCATTTTGTCTATAGAAACTAAAACACTTTCTTAATAACAAAGTAAGGGCTTAAAAAGCTTTTTATTGTTCGTAGTTTTGTGTAAAGTTTATTATTTGTTTTCTTTTACTTTTTTAAAGTAAACCAGGTCAAATTGACTCTGTCTGATATTCCTTTGTTTCTCGTTGAAACTATCTATGGCACAATGTTTTCCAACTACATAATGACCCTTAAGGCCACGTGAATTATTGTTACATTATTCAATAAACTATTATTATTACTTTTAGCTCTTGCTAATGCTGTTTTTTGTTATTTTGTATGTTAGCTTACTCCCTCCCTTCCTTGTAGTATTTTGAGTGGCCTATTACTATAAGGTAACAGAGAGGGTGTAACAAGTGAACCAGAGTAAACTGAGAGTTAGTGAAACCAAATTTGATTCTTAGCAAAATGATTAGTAATTTTTATATGTCTTTCAAAAATATAGCTATAACAATTAATTATGTTTTAACCGTGCCTGTGTGCTAGTCTCATCTAGCCTGGTTTGCGAGGTCGGAGATCAAATTCCAGTTGGGTGTATTGAAAGTGTGTTTTCCTTAATAGTTTATCACTCTCTCTTTGTAAGTAGCAGGTCTTTAGACCTATGATGTCTTCATTTAGACTCCCCACACATAACGACGTAACTAAAATATTTTAAAATGTAATTTAATTGGGTTTGTTTTATTTTAAGAAATTATTTCATCCAAACGACTAGCTTGCATAGATTTATCCAATTTTTATCTATTAAATAACATATAAATATTATAAGACAATAAAATTTCAAATAACTTAGCTAACAAATAGCTTACAGTTTCTTTCCACATTGTGGCTGAATTTTCAACAACCCTGATTATACTTAGAGTTTTATCTAATCAGTATATTACAGTAAGGTATAGCATTTATATTTTATAAAAAAAAGGTATAATCTATAGAAACACTGTATTTCCACTAGACCTATACTTAATTATATAATGTTCAAGAAATGATTTTTAGCTGCTGATATTCAACACACGTTTAGATTAATTTCAAATACAAATGACAATGATAAAACATTTAAAATATGACCAAAAGCTGTGAAAAAAGCTATCCACTGTTTAAATAAAACCACTAAGATAATTATTAATTGATAGAGCCTAGAGTTAAATACTCTATAAGACACAACTGAAACAAGATATATTTATTCTTCAATGAATTTGAAAGAACATGCTCAAAACTAACAAAATGTGTTGGCAAGTATTGATCAGGTTAATGACCCTAGGCCACAGACAAAGAAATAACAGATACACAGCCTTACGGGAGATTTGTTGCGCTCCTCGAGTCAGGTAGAACTTAAAATATCCAGTGATAACAGCGCTTCCAAGTGAGAATTCTATAAAACAACTCACTTGCAAAATGTTCCTTGTGAGAAAGACAAGCTAAGAATTGTTGTCTCTCCGAGTACAATAGTCCAGGTAGCGGTAGTCCCATAGCCCCGCCTAACCCCCCTTTCATTGACCAAAACTTTTCAAACAATTGAGAGTGTTGGACCCAAATATACAATGCCAGTGCTTCTACAGTTTAAAGGTGACACAAACACTTGTAAATGAGTTATTAAATATTTTGTGACCAGCATCTGTGGTCACAATTCTTTAGGATCCACTTCTTCGTTAGACTGGAATGCAAATAACTGGGGTATCAGTGTTCGAAACCCGATCGAGTGTACCGAGACTGTTTTTTCCTAATATGCTTATAATTCTCCTTCAACGCAAATACGGACACATTTCCCAAACATTTTACCTTCTTCATTCCTTATCCTTAGGAGTAAATATGCGGATTGCTGTAGTGAGAAGTAAGACATGGCGCACAAAATATATCAGTAATTAAAATTAAATACTTAAGTTGTAAAGGTTGCATTATATTTTTACATTTTGTTGTCAAATTAATATGAACAAAATACACAATTGATATGCTACTTTATTAACTAAAAAAAAGAGTTAAAAGTATGGAAAATACAATGGAAAGAGTTTCCTAAGTATATATTTGGTATCAGTAATACCCCCTTATTTTAAACACTGGAATGATTATATTCAACATTATCTTATACTAAGACCCACCTCGGTGGCATAGTTAGCTAACACACTATCGGTACTATTTACAATATTAATTTTGCCATCAATGGAAATTTGCCTACTTTGTGTCTATGAATGGTAAAAAATATTAAATTTCTCATAATATAAAAAAAAAATCCTGCCCTCTATGCATACTACTACCATTATTATTTTATAATAAAATATACACGCGTACATTTTCACACTCAAATTAGCCCCATGCCAAAAGCCACTTTATGATGTTTGCAATACTACAATACTACTATCTGCTTACCAGACCTTTTCATGAGTACTCCTCCATATTTTGCGAGCCACTTTACAATGTAGCCTACTGAATACT
>CABEEJ010005082.1:0-26048 GCA_901482245.1 Timema douglasi
ACAGTGGGCAGTTCCTCCCATTGGAAGATCCTCTTCTCAACCTCTATGACTGCCCACCAGGTGTACAGGTAGGTCATGGAGGAGTGGAATAATATATTCGTTGGGAGAGACCACAGTGGGCAGTTCCTCCCATTGGAAGATCCTCTTCTCAACCTTATTAAAATCACTAGTAAATTATTTTTTCCAATAAACTTAGAAAAATATTTACAGGATAGAACTGTGTTTAAAAATATTGCCTTTCACTTTGAGGTATTTTATCTCAGCCAGTCAACTGGTTTACCCATCGAGACATGGGATTATAAAATAAAAGATGGTGACTAAGCCTTCACACCTCCCAGCAGGGCTATTACGACCACGACACGACCGTTAGCAGAGAGACGCTAGACTTTGCGTTACTATGGCCGACCACTTTGTGAGCGCAACTATTTTCCTAGTAGATGACGCTAAGTTGCACAGACATATTACTTGTCCTTTGGTTTGCGTTACGAGGTTATGTTTGCTAGTTTGTGTAACTTATTAGGTGTTTTGTGTTACATTATTTAAACTTGCCATCTCATTAGCACAATATAATAACCTCAAAACTTTGCGTGTGTGTTTCACATAGTCTAGCTTTAAATAGGCCTATATCATAATGTCGGACAAGAGTGGGGATAGTACGCTTACACTGAATGTTAAAAGAATATTTTATTTGAAACATAACACTATCAAAATGCATTACTATTCACCATCAACACGCTGATAATTCAGGTGATAAAATAATAAAACGTAGGCCTAATATGTTTAAGATGCCTCAACAAAACTTTAATGATGTAATCATATTTAAACCAAATCGTACATACAGTAGTAATTACTATCCACATTAACGTGAGTTGTAGGCCTATGACATATTGCAGCCAAGACTGGAAATAAATAAATAGGCCCTAGCTTAATATTTGCATGTGGTTTGGTTTAGGCTTACGTTTTTTAATCATAAAAGGTTTACTAAAGTTATCTGAAACCAATAATTAGTAGTTAAACCTAGTTATACTGAAGTGAATAAATTGCAAACAACTCATTATAAAGAAATATAATATCCTTATATTCTTAATCACTTAACTAAAGTCTCAAGAATTACCTTTAAGTAAAAGATGCATTTTATTATTTTTAGCCATCCAAACCACCACTTTTTTTTGTTAACTTAGTAGGACGACTGACATTAAGTTGTCGAAAATATTCAGTGTGAACACAATTTTTGGGAGGTCTTGAACGCTTTCATCAACTTTAAGTAACTAGTTTTATTTTCTAAATCTTCACACCGCATATTTGATTCAATCTCAATGTGGGAACCTTTTCAACACTGTAAATAAAATTAGCACAAAGTTGGCCTATATATGTTCAAGTGGAGTACTGTATAGATAGAAAGTTCTCTTTATCAAACCTCAACTCAATGAAACAACATACAATTTAAAACACCTCACTGTAGGCCTATATCTTAGAACGTTCAATTTTTGGCTTGACAAAATCGAGAACGGTTTTAAAATAGGCCTATCAAGAAAGCCAAAATACAAAATCTTAATTTGTTTGATATATGTTGATTTTGAAACAAAGTTTTATAAGGCATGTCTTTTTTTAGTTAAAAATTAAAGTTATTTTAAATTAAAATAGGCCTAAATATAAGAAGTCTACATTATAAACTGTTGAACTTATTTTTAATTAATATAATAAAACACACTTGTTCCAGTATCAACATGGATATATGCTGAATAAAGCATTGGGTCGTAAAGCATACATCTTACAAAAACATTGTTTCTTTATTAGCCAACTTCTCATACTAATTTATTCATTTCCCCGTGTGACATTACTATTTTAATGCATAGTTCACATGATTTGTTGACCAAAATATGTTGTGTGTATTGAATAATGTAGGCCTAATATTTTTTTAATTTCAAATCTTAAGCAAACAAAATTATGCAAGTGATTTATTAGTTTAAGCTAGGTTAAATCGTTCTTGCAAATAATGTGACTTGTGATCAGCTGTTTGGGAAAATAGAAATAAATGAATAATGTTCAGTCATGAATACCAGCATTCTTGAAATAAATGTACCTAATTTCTAGCCTCTAACTTCTTAAAAGGTAATATTCTTTGGAAAAATGTTGCCAACTGTTGACGCAAACTGATTTTATTCTGTGCGTTGACGCTAGAAGCAAAGTCTAAGCTAAGACTAGCGGACGATACAAAGTGTGGTGGTCATAATAACCCAAACGCTATATTTTCCTCTAAAGTGAAGCTAACTAGCGGTAGCAACTAACTCTGCGTCTAATGTTCATAATAGTCCTGCATATTAAATGGTACTACTAGTGTAATCCGTCACTTTCATTTGTCAACGCCATGATATACAACAAGATCTGACGACAGGGCACTGTTCCTGAACTTGTTCACTTGTTCCAGAGTGCGGCCAAGTACGAGGTTGTTTACGGCTCTGGTCAGAATGTCAGCTCGGTGACCTTGCAGTGGGTGGCTCCCGATCATGTCTCGACTGTTGTATTCTGGTAAATAAATGGACAAATCACGATTAGCTTTTATTCAAATGTAATTGAAAAGTCCACACTAAAAATTGGGTTGGTGGAAAGTTTTTAAATAATTAATTATTTAATATAGTTATAAATTATTATTATTCATGATGTATTATTTAAGTTCTAATTACGTTGAGTTATATATTTTATAACTCAACTAAATTAGTTAAAGGTTACCCCATTATTTCAGCTAGTCCAGATCTGACACGGGATTGTTTTCTTGGAACTAAGTTAGGTGCACACTACAGAGTATCGCATGGGCCTTGCCCCACACAAATATACAACTGTTGCGAGATACTATACGCGAAAAAATGCGTTTTGTTACATAACATGAGTAAATATAGACCTTAGCTAACGGTCTAGCCCCCCGCCCCCCCTCTAACCTTCCTCATCATATCACTAATCCTTGAATTAAATCACTAGTTATTTTTGTGAACAATGTCCACATTTGAACACAAACTTTGAAAGAAACATGTAAGCAATGTCTGGTGAAATGATTTGTTTTGCAGGTCAACTTTTGTGAGAACCTTCTCTGAGTTCTGGGTGGACGTGAAGTCTGCGGAACTGGAGATTAGTGCGAGTGGAAGTAACTACGCCAAGACACTATAGTTGATAAACAGTCTCCGGTTAGTATGATAACTACTTGAATCCTTAATTTTAATTTAAAATAAGTTATCAAGATGATTGTATTTTACCGGGATTGCATTATACTAGTATTATAACATGTTTTAATTGTTCTACTTTTCAGAAACAATAGATTCCAATACTTGTGGTCAACTTAGTAATCATCTGAAGAGTAAGATTGAGAAGATCTATTATTTAGAGTATATTTTTAATAATTGTAAAGATGTTAGAAATATGAACATCACGGTAGTAAGCCTAATACTGTGTTAGATATTCCTGATTAAGGATAAGGAGCCTAATTGCATAAGATGAGCCTGGGAAATTGTGTTTTATTGTTTAAATTGCGTTTGAAATGGTGTATTTGTCAATATTAATTTGCATGGATAAAAGTGAATTTATTTAAATAACAAATTAATATAATATACATATATATTATTATCTATTATGTATATAAAATTGGAACTATAATCTTAAGAAGCTGTTAAAAATTACTCTACTTTCTATTATGTTTTATGTAATGTAATTTTGTTCTAATCAGAGTTTCAATATAAATAAGATATTAATAAAAGTACTATGCTATGTATAAACTTATTTCAATATTCTATTAATAACTTTTTATTATGAAAGTGAAGTTATCTAGACTAGATCTATTAGTAAACACTGACGAATCCATCCGAAGGCTGTACTTTCCGAGAGAAGATGATTCACCGTAATTAAACAATGTATACAACAGAAAACCATTTATTGCGCTGAAAGGTGATTTGACTAGTACTGTAGAGGATCCATTGTTGAGGCTAACCTCTGAGTATTTACTTTATATCTGCATCCTTTTATATCAAAGTGATAACAGAATAACCAGAAGTTGGTGAAACGGCTCCGAAAACTATGTTACCACTACAAACATGTGTGAAGGTCCGTTTTCCCAAAGGGTCATTGAGGAACGTAAGACTTTCCTCGAACGAAGGCTGGAAGCAACAATGGCCAGCATTCTGAAGATGGAGGTGCGCTCTTAAAAATTGTAGGTTATTTCAATCAAGAGACATAATATAGGCTCAGAATCCTGGCAATAACTTAACACCCCCCCTCCCAAATTAGTTGCCCTCTCCGTGTTTATGGTCTGGTAGCTTGTTTTCCTTCTGAACAAAATTGGCAAATTTCACTAATGGCTTAATAATATATGACAGAAAAATTAAGATACATTTTTATCTCACTTTAGTGCCAGTGCCAGGCTGACGTGTCTTGAGAGGGAGTCACTCCGGTCCAGTCATCAAAATGTATTCTTGTATATCTGACAGTAATATAATAATGGAAACTATTAAAACCAAACAGAAAAGTTAGCTTCATTCTTTTCGCGATCTGTTGATAAAGGAAGAGTCAATGCGTCAAGTGGACCCTCTAGCAAACCAGACGAACATTTTCAATTGGTACCAAGTACATCAACGAATGCTATCTTTAATGGAAGTGTTGTGGACACTGATAAAAATGAAGGGTCAGAAAATGTTTGCAAGGTAGCTAGTGGCCAAGTAAATAGATGGCTGATATGTGGGAGCGGAAAAAATAATCATTTCCTTTGACCAACTGCAGAAACGGTAAACTTAGATCTAAGGCTTGTTTTGAAGTGAGTAATTTGGGTGCTTTCAAAAAAGAACGTATTTATTTGGCTACTAAATGGCGTTTTTACCAGGTAAATTTTATGGCTGAAATAAATCTTATCGGCCTAAATCGTTTAGAAAAAAAACTCTGCACAAGAATCCAAGTGCTCATGCAACAGGGCCTAGAATATCTCAGATATATCGAAAAAACAATCCATGGAGGGAGTATGTGATACTATGAATAATTCTTATAAGGAATCAACTAAGGCTGTTTTTAGACCAGCATATTATTTAGCGAAACATGACCGACCTTCTGCGACCACTTTGGTTTGCTAGACCTTCAAAAACTAAATGGGGTGGATGTTGGAATCGATTTACATCCTAGATTTAGTGCAACTGAGATCATAGAGCATGGTTCTAAAGAAATTAGACCAACAATTGTAAAAAAAAAATATCGGGAAAAATTTTCAATATTATTTATGAATCTACTAGCCTAAGTTCAAAACCTGTGCTAATTATTTATTTAAGGTGTGAAATCAGTAAGGAACATTTACCAAACAATTTATTTTTAGATTTGGTTGAGCTTGAAAATCAAAAATTTGAAACAATACTTAACGCTGTTGACCAATGCCTTGAGAAGTATGGTTTTGACCATGAATATCTGACGTGAAATCTAGTGTCTTTTAAAAGTGACGATGCTAGTGTAATTCTTGGGGAAAAGTGTGGCGTGGGACAAAGATTTCTATCTTTATATCCAAACATAATTATTTGGCATTGTATGAATCACAGGTAGGAATTAGCCCTTGCAGATGCTGTAGACGAAGTAGTTGGTGTAAATTATTTTCAATCATTTACGGATAAACTGTACACTTTGTACAGCACATCAGCCAAGAACTAACGTCAACTAGCTGACTGTGCGATTGGGTTGGACAAAGAAATCAATAAAAGGAGGCATAATACTCAGCACTAGGGGGTAGCAAGCTTGTTCAGAACAGTTTCCGCTGTGTGGTTCGGCTATGAAGCGTTAGCGAGCCATTTCTTAAAGGCTTCACAAGACATGTCGAGAACATCTTCGGAAAGAAATAGCTATGAAGGCCTATTAAAAAGATTCACTTCCAGCCAGTTGTTGTTAGACTTGTTAGATTGCTGTATGATATCCTAGCAGATTATCTATACTCTATGAAGGCCTATTAAAAGATTCACTTCCAGCCAGTTGTTGTTAGACTGGTTAGATTGCTGTATGATATACTAGCAGATTATCTATACTCTGTGAAGGCCTATTAAAAGATTCACTTCCAGCCAGTTGTTGTTAGACTGGTTAGATTGCTGTATGATATACTAGCAGATTATCTATACTCTATGAAAGTTTGCAAAGCAGAAACACTTCAGTTGTTTTCGCAGACAAACTTATAAGACGTTCCATAGGATTTATAGAATCAGAAAAACCTGGTATTGGAGTCTTAGAGAGTAAAATAGCAATATAAGAGGGTAAGTTAAATTCAGTAACTTTAATTTACAATAGAAGAATGGTAATCATTAATGAGCAACAATTTATTTCAAGTGTGGCTAGTAATCTCAAATCTTGGTCGTTTTCAACAACTCCATCTTCATCAGAAGAAGCGTTGTAGCATTGTTTGCCACAAGCTACCCGAAACCAAACAAAAACAATCAACTTACCTATTATACCAACTCCATCAGCGGCCGGCTCGGCTACACGACTACAAGCACGAACAACACGACTGATCCCAGTATACTGAGGGCCGCGCCTATTCCAACATTCTAACATTCTGCAACGACTTTCCCGCAGCAAAGATCTTCAGCGAGGAAGAAGAAACACTCCACCTATGCCCAAGTCTGCCGTCCAGACGCTAGTAGAACATTCCACGCCTCATTATATTATTTGCCCCCCCTTCCGCCCCCTTTATCTTCCATTCGCTCCGTGTGCTGTGAACTGTGCTTTCTGTATAAAAGTGTGATCGAATGGAGTAAGCGCCACTCTGGGACTGGCTTTGGAGGTAGCCTGTACTAGATACGACTTCGGATATTAACCATGTAAGATAAATTCCTTTTTGACATAATATTTATTATTCAAAATTCACTTTCTACTCTTAATAATTATTTCAAATATTCACAAAAACTCTAACTTTAAACATTGCACGTATATTTGACGTCAAGTATTGCGGAATTAAGCTTTTATCTTTTAAATGAACTGAAATATGATGTTTTTTTACAATAAGATATCTTTTGGACTTGTATTTATTTCTGATAATAACGAACTTAAATGAAAAGAAAATAGGACATCGTTTCAAGAATATATGTTCTTCACTTGTAATTATTTTTAATATCGATATACTGTAACTATAAACTTTGCCCATGATGTTTGTTTGGAGTATTAAGTTTAAGAATTGGGCAACAGTAGAATATCTGGCGACATAAATATTTTTTGAGTACTATATATTTTCTCTAAGCATAAGGGACTTTAATTTATATTACTCCATGTAATTGAAATATAATGTCATTAGATTCCGTTTATTGAATTGCTCTGTTCATATTTTAACTTTAATCGTTCTCTCTTGAACTTAGAGTACTAGCCGTCATCAGCGCGTATAAGAAGTTAATGATAGCCGCCATGACGACTAAGTGTTGGGTAAATATTTGTTAAGTGTTTGCGAGTTATTATGAGTTTATCTGACTAACGTCAACTTTAGCTTTCTGTAATTTGGGTTTTGTATATTTTCCCCGTTTATGGGAAAGAGAGATAATGAACGGCTGACAGGAAATAACTCTATATTGTTATGTTGAACATTGACATTTATGCTAAGGTTATTGTCAAGAGTCAGTTATTGTTGTTTCGGCTTAAACAAGTTTTATTAGCGAGGCTATTCGCTTATACGTTCTGCGCCCTCCCTATGAGGCCATGACGCAAGATTGCAAATGTTGTATACCCTATCTTTCTTGAGGCAGTATACGTTTGCTTTCAATAAATTGTTGTTTATATCTTGTTGAATCTATATAAAAAATCTCTTGACTGTTATGTTTGTATTTACCTTTTTCATACGCTCATCCTTAGGTAGGATACTGCAACTAAAATATGTTGTCTAATATTCAAACCAGAGGAGTAGTCACGTTCTTAGTTAATGACATATATTATTGATATTGAGGGTGACCGCAGGGACGAGTCCCGCAATAGCTCTTATTGCGTGTGCTGGGCTCCAGTTAGGTTTTGCTCTTTTTACTCACTCAGCACACTCGACATTTTTTGCTAACTTATTATTATTATTTTTTGTATTTGGACACGCCTAGTTAGGTGTAACGGTTCAGCGTATAAGATTCTTTTTGAAGACTTAAAAGTACTCGAATCTGATTACTGGTCAACAAATATTCCAGTCCGGTATGACGAAACAGAGGTAGAACGATTTTGTAAATGATTTCGAATAAATTCAAGAAAATCAATAAATGGGCTACTTGGACAGCAGTATACGTTTGCTTGATGCCCTTAAAGAGCTGGTGAGCTGTTCAAAAATAACACCTTGCAGTTCAATAGAATGTGAGAGAGGCTTTAGTCTCGTGAATATAATAATTCCTCCAACAAGAACCAACCTATTAGTCCATTACATCTTATCTTTATTATTTATCAAACTTAACGGGCCTAGTCTCAACACCCGAGCCTTGTGTGACAAGCTTGGACGAGATCAGATGGTGACACAAGAACTAGAGGAGCGAACGACCCAAAACCTACCCCCAAAGATTGTTTTTTTGATTTGTTGTAAATTTTAATACTGTTAGCTACAGTAAGAAAGAAGACATATTTCCATTTTAGAAATATTTTTTTTGTTTAAAACCTTTTCTTTAATTCGTAGTAGTAAATGTTTTTTTAGATAGGTAAGTAGGATTTTTTTTTTACATTGAGGCCCGTTCTTTTACTTAATAAAAAATTGATTTTTTAAAAGTAATAATAGTTTTTGGACATTTCATAAATGCCTATTTAGCTATGCTACCAAGAAATAGTAATTTAACTATAATTGTTTTTTTATTTAAAAATTATATTGTTAAATATAATTTGTTTATAGTTGCACTGGAGTGACTTAATAAATAAACACTTTTTCTGTATTTAAAAATTATATTAAACAAGAGTGTATTTTTTATATTAATAAAACCAGCTGTTACATTCAATATGTTTTTATTTTTAAGTTTGCCCCCCTCCCCCTCCTCCCCACTATCCTAGTTCCACAACGCCCTGTTTTCCCTTTGATCCTGACCTTGAAAGCAAAACGATCGGTCCCACACTGCTAAACTTGACACTACACCCCTGTTTACAATGATACTCCTCTCACACGAACAGTTATAAATGGGATGACTGAAAGCTTCTGGGCCTGGATTAACTAACGAATGTAATTCTGCTCCAGCGCAACTCTGCACCCAAGATACTCCCAAAGATGCACCTTATTATAGGCCCCATTTCCGAATTCACTAAACAAGGCGCAAACTGGTGGTAAGATTATTGTGACGTCACCATAAACGTGATCAATTGCGCTCTTTTCGACCAATCCTTGCGGGGAATTTAATTTCAAAGTCAAGGCCACTTTATTTTAAATCTCTAATGAAAATGACAGCAAATACAAAGATTTCTAAACATTTTGCTTGTAAATTAGCAATAAAATTAGAAGAGACCTCTTTCTGGGTGCTTTACGAAAACAATATTAGTATATTATTTAGTATGTATTTATATTATTAGTTTAAAGCTTCTGCTCCATTAATAAACCATTTATAGAAACTTTAAAACTTATTTTAAAGCTTTACTAACCGCCATATTTAGTTACGAGATGTCTTTGGACTTGAAGGAATACAAACCGCTTTGGATCTAGACAAATATTACACAGTTCATGGTTTTGTTTTGTGTTAATGCAAGAAATGCCATTGTGTTGTAAAAGGTGATTGTTTGGTTACAATTTGAAACAAATACTGTGCTTAGCAGACGTATGTTATTATTTATGTATTATTGATTGGAGTACAGTTAGCTAATTGTATGTTAAGCCATTGCGATAATATGACTCCATTTAAATTGATTGAAGTGACAGTTATGTTTTATTGTTTGCGCCTACTATTGAGTGGTGGCAAATAAAAGGCGCAACATGGCTCATTCCTGCACCTGCTTCTTTTAATGAATAGGTTTGGGCACATCTTTCAAACTTGCGCCGGCGAAACTATTTACTCCCGTTAATGAATCAGGTCCTGGAGGATACCAGCAGTTTTCGTAAGTTATCCTCCTGTATAACATTTCCAACCATTTCAGTTGGGACTTGACTAATTTCATCCACTCAATAGAGCACTTTGTAGGCGAACCTTAACAAAAAACAAACAAAAAAACAATGCCTTCTAAATGTTCCACTGTGTTTTGTTTTACTTTGCTTTGTCCTACATAACTAATAAATTATAGATGATCTGTGTTATGAATTACGATGTCACTTATCGTACACCTGATGTAAATAAATTTGACGTAATATTTAAGCCATCGAAGCCACAAAATGCCGACAATATATAAAACAAAGGAAAAAAAAAGACCATACTATTTTTTTAAATATATAAAAAACATTATTAGAGGCATAGACATATAACAAGCTATTTTATGAAGCAATACTTAACAAGTCGATTTATTGAAACAATATGACACTCTACGATCTTGAGCTTTTGACTCAAAACAACATAAAACAAAATAAGGAATGATTAAAGACAATATTTCTTTAATGAAGCTCAGAGTATTCGAGTCATTGTTATTTTATCACCTAAACACAAAACTCAATAATTATATTACGTTAAATATCTTACTGCAGTAGTAACCTTCCTACCCTTTCCGAGCTATTCATCCATAGTCTCTTTTGGGCAGTTTTGATCTCTCTCTACTAAAGAAACCATTTCTGTTGGCACATTCGACAAGCTAGAGCGCGTACCTTTAGGCCTTGAGTTTGATTCTGTTGCCTCGAGACTGTACAATCGTTGAATAGGCCTCATAACAGTGGCAGTACCCGTTCTCAGCCAAACCAGTCGGTGAATTCCATAACGTTCTTCTAATACAGCTAATGGCCAGTCCAGCCGTTTGAGGTTGTCACTCCAGATGAGTTCCCTTCACCAATCTTTGAAGGATATTCCTGCTTGCTCTTTGAGATTGCAGCTAGCTGACCCAGATATTCACTGCGGAAACTCTTCCTCATCAAGACTTCCCATGGTTTTTGAAAGTACCTCAACCTCGTCTTCAGATGAGTTGTTCCCAGTTGGTCACAATCAAGCAATCCTACTTCTTTGAGGTCCTGAAGGAATAAGGTTGATGTCAATGGGGTGATACATGGGTCAAAGTTCGTGAATTTACTGTAGCCTCACAATCACATAGCACAGTTGTTATTTCCTCAAAAGTCAGCTGGGCTCTTCCAAGTACTCTCCGAAGCAAGGATTTACCCACAAAGTACCCACTAGTACTGTTAGAGACAGACCTCAAGTTGGCATTAGAAAGCATTTGTTTTATGTTGCTTGGAGACGTTTGTAAACTAGTTTTTAAGATTCTTACTGTTGAAAGTGGTAGATTGTACTTACATTGGAAGTTTTGAGATTGAATGTTATATATTGTGATTTACATTTAACAAGAATAAATATTACTAATTTTCCGTATCAATTTTGTACATAAAATCTGGCGACCGTGACAGGAACTAGTCGAAAAATGAGTGATATTAACAGTTTAAATAGGAAACGTGGTGTATATCGCAGAACTTTTACAAAAGCAACAAATTCACTAAAAGCGTTGCTGGAGATGGAAGAACTGGATATAATCGCGATCCAAGGGAATTATACGTTGCTGGAAGAAAAAGCTAACCTCGTACACAGTTTGGATCAGGAGATCTTCCAACACCTCATAGAGACAGAGGCGACAGAAGAAGACCTAATCAATGAGGTAGAGGTAGTGGACGACTACAAACGTAAGTTCCATGTTTTAGCAGCTGCAGTCTCCGATGCTGTTGCTGTTCGGAAAAGGGAACATGAAAGGGAGGCTCAGTCATCTGTAAGTACTAAACACAATTTAAGAAGTAAATATCGTCTTCCGAAGATTGAATTCCGTAAATTCAGTGGAAATTTACGAGATTGGTTGGGTTTTTGGAACCAGTTTCAAAAGATTGACGAGGATCAGGAATTAGATGATGCAGACAAATATGAATATCTGATCCAAGCAACTTTACCCAATTCCAAAGCCCGTGATATTGTTAACAGTTTCCCGGCCACTGGAGAAAACTATCCCAAGGCCATACAGAAACTTAAATCACGCTTTGGTAAAGATTCTTTATTGGTAGAAGTTTACACTAGGGAATTATTATCACTAATGAATGCCAGCAATTTTCCTGATGTCTCTTCGCTGTATGATAAAATCGAAACTCACCTTAGTGCTTTGGAGAGTCTAAAGGTAACCTCAGAGAAATATGCTGCGATGTTGTTCCCTATGATAGAATCATGTTTGACTACAGATATATTACGCGCTTGGCAGAGGAGTGGTGGAGGAAAGGAAAAGGAGCCTGAAGAACGTCTTAAGAGTTTGATGAAGTTCCTGGAGAGTGAAGTAGAAGGAGAGGAGAGAATCAAGCTTGCTGTCAAAACTCCACCTAAAGGTACCTTCACTGCTAACCCGGATAAGTTAAAAGGTAGGAAGAAAGATTTTGAAAGTTACAATGAAGATACATTACCTTCGGCAGCTGCTCTTGTGGGGTGTAGTCCTCCGGTAGCATGCATATTTTGTGATAAGTCTCATGTTAGTGACAACTGCTTCTTAGCAAAGAAGATGACTTTAAGGGAAAGAATATCCCTTTTGAAAGATAAAAAAGCATGTTTTCTTTGTTTGAAGACAGGTCATATTTCAAAAATGTGCAGAACTAAGTTAAAATGTGATTTCTGTAGTAAAAGACACAACAGTTTAATATGTCAAGACTCAGAACACACAAGGGATGCTTCTAATATGAAACTTCAGTCTCATTCTTTGATTTCCAACGAAGAGGAGAGTGGCAATGGTTTGCCGAATGTGATTTTGCAAACTTTGAAGGTTAGGATAGTTCGAGGCAGCTCTCTTGTAGAGACCAGGGCACTGTTTGATACTGGTAGTCAGAGATCTTATATTCTTGAATCAGTAGCAGAGAAGTTAGGTTACCCTTGTCAACGCACTGAAACACTAAGACATTCGCTGTTCGGTGGTGTAAATACTGAAAAAAGACGACATTCATGCTATAGGATATTCTTGGAAAGTTTGGGGAAACCCTATGCATGCAATTTTGAAGTCTTAGGGGAACAAGTGATTACAGATTATCGTTATTTTCAAAAGGGTTCATGGTTGAAGGAACTTAAGGCAAAGAAAATACAGATCAATGATAATGAAGGTCCCATTGAGATATTAATAGGAGCTGATGTAGCTGGAAAGTTAATAACAGGACAAACATGTAGACTAAGCAACGGTCTTGTTTGTATTGAGACTCTGCTTGGATGGACCATAATGGGCAAATCAGTTTCCAGTGATTATTCTGCTACGACCAACCTTGTTACCTCTCTCTATAACAAAGAAAGTGACTTTGGTTTTGAGGAGGAAGGTGGAGGGGATGGGGACGAATCTGACTATGGTGGCAGTCGAAAATCTCTCAAGTCAAGAGGCAGCCACAAGAGAGTAGCCACTCCTACCCCTTTTAAGGAGTCCAACACAGACATGCCAACAGTGACAGAAGTTTTCAAGACATTTGGTCTGACAGATGTGAAGATAGAGTACACAGAAGCAGAATTTATAAACCTTACAGCTTACAAATTGTTCCAACAGCATGTATGTCCGCTATTGAGCAAGGAAAACCCTCGGGTACTCATGTCAAAACTAATGATGCTGGTGGCAGTCAAATGGCGAGACTTCACCAACATTAACCCCAACATGGAAGTAGATAACGAGAGTGCTGTAGAGGAAAACTACAGTCACAAATCCTCCCGCTCCAGGCAGTCCAAAGACAAGGGGGATGCTGATCTCGATTTGAACGAGGAGGAAGAAGAGCACGAAGAAAAGAAGAATAAATGCAGTAGCAGTAGGAAGAAGCCCGGAGCGAGCATCAAGAAATACAGCAAGGTTCCTACCTTGAAGATCAAGCTTGGCAAACGCAAGAGAGGCAGATCGAAAGATAACACCACATGTTATCTGCAGGAGGAAGAGGAGGGGGAGCGGCAACTCTGAGCGAGACTCTGACACCAAGTTTGAACAAATGCTGGCCGAGGCAGAGGAGGCCAACAAGAGTGGAGACGAAGGTGGGGACGATGGGGCAGAGTCAGGTAGCGTTGACACGCCCTTCACACCCACCAGTCAGGCGTCACCCGCATCTGCGGCCGCTAACACCGCCCTTCCGAGGCGCAAAGCCAAAACCAAGATTTGTGATATAGTCTTAGTTGGATCAGACGGCTCCAAAAGGATAAGAGTGGCCCCTAGGAAGAATTGTGGAGTTGTTTCCTGGATCTGATAGCATAACAAGGCTCGCAAGAGTCGTGACTGCTAAAGGTGTAATTCTGAGACCCATACAACGACTCTACCCACTAGAGATTCCTGACGATAAATGTGTAACACCAAGGAAGGAAGTAACTTCTTCAGAAGATCCTTCTAGAAATTAAGTACAGCCCTTAAAGACCACACGTTCTGGCAAAAGAGTCAACGTTCCCTCACGATATACCAATTAGTTGAGGATATCCATCCTCAACGGTGGGAGGATGTTAGAGACAGAACTCAAGTTGGCATTAGAAAGCATTTGTTTTATGTTGCTTGGAGACGTTTGTAAACTAGTTTTTAAGATTCTTACTGTTGAAAGTGGTAGATTGTACTTACATTGGAATTTTTGAGAATGAATGTTATATATTGTGATTTAAATTTAACAAGAATAAATATTACTCATTTTCTGTATCAATTTTGTATATAACAAGTACCGTTATCACTGTATATGACAGACGGTCTTCCACGTCGAGCCACGAATCTCCTTAGGCCATGTGTGAAGACATCCTAAGACAATGCAGATACTAATTATATGTGAACAGAACGATATAATGAACACGTAAAAAGGCATGTCCAGGCTTTTCTTCCATCTCGTAGGTAAAGTGGATCCACCAGATCCACTCCTGTGTCTTCAAACACTAGGGTGTCACGCACTTTGTCTTCAGGTAATGGAGGCATAGACCGATAAAAATGTGAGCCTGCACATTATTTGCCAACAGTGCATTTCATAGCAACAGAGCAAACGGTTCTCCTACCCTTTGCAATCCAGAACCTTTCCCTAAACACGCTCAAAATACCCTGCACTCCCACATGGTTTGCCTTGACATGTGTCTCGTGAATCAATCTAGTGACCACTGGATTATCAGAAGGCAATAAGGCTGAATATCTGAAACCTGATACATCCTTCCGTTCTGATATTCAAGCTTTCAGACGTAAAACAGCTTTGGCGTCCACAACTAAAGTGAGTGAATTAACAGGTTCACACTTCGAAATTTTAAAGGATTATTTCTGAATAAATCTAATGAAAAGGACTGTGGCCTCATCCACATTAGTGGTACTAGGATCTCCCTTCATCTTTGATTGGTTTTAGCAATTATGAATTTACCTGAGCACCCATCCCACAAGACGGATAATTTTGTGATACTGAGAAAATAATCGGTAATACCACTCACCGTTGGTGTTCAAATTTGCTAGAGCCGTACCCGTACCTTTTTTTACCCTGGCGGACAACTTCTTGCTCAACCAAAACCACTTCTATAGGTCATTTATATGAAGACAGCTTTAGCTATTAAGGGCCCTACCTCTATCTCGCCTGCATCAATTTCTAAGTCAAGCATCCTCGACTGGCAAGATATGCTGGTTTTAGTGGACTTGAAACGTGGCACCAGTCTTCTTTCGCCATCAATCGTTTAATCTCTTAGCCCTATTATGTACAAAAGTAGCCCACTGCTACTCTCTTTGTAAAACCGTACTTGAATGACTCCAGAAACACAAGTCCGACACATTAAAATCTAAATGTTCCACAATGGAAGAAAACAGACTAGCCCCAATAGTTGTGGCTAGAAGTTTCAGACGTGGTATAGTGGTTTTCTTGATAGGCGCTACCCTGGTCTTAACCTGAATAAGCTGAACTTCAATGCAAAGCTCAGTCTCTGGTCTCAAAAACACAATGGAACCATAAGCATATTGACTAGCATCGCAGAACGTGTGAAGACTGTGCTTTGCGTGCTTATGGGTGACATACCTGGATTTCAATTTTGTTCAGACATTGAAGTCCCTTAGTACATTTTGCAAACCTCTTCTTCTCTTTTGTAGAAATTTCTTCGTCCTGGCCCAACTTTGAGAACCACATCTGTTGAATCAACAGTTTTGGGATCTATGTTACAAGAGCTGTGAAACAAATTGGGCCTTACAATTTATGAGCAACAGACAAAATGTTCCTCTTAGTTACACTCTGCAAATCAATTTGAGTAATGAATGCTGAATTTATGGCCAATATACCAGTTCAATCCTCAAATGTAGATCTAAGACAGGTGACGCTTCATTATTGTCAGCTTCAGAGCTCAAATATTCCCATCCTCCCAGTTCAAATTTGGCTTCAAGCAACACAGCAGTAGATTCTGCCATAAGCTGATGTAGATCATTCACCTAATCTATACTCGAGACCCAATTGTCAACATAAAAACCCTTCTGCAATTTTTTTATAGGTTTTGGGAATACATGCTGGTCCCAAAACCATTCTTTTCGCAATCTCTCAAGACTGAGCCTAGATGGTGTTCAATAACAGCTGCTTACAGAAAATGACTGGGTTAAACGCTAAAAACTACAGTTGCTTGTCTTAGGACTAAACTTTCCCCAATCGGTGTTTTAACAAGAATCGTACGAAATCTCGATTTCGCTCAAAAAGTATAATCTGCAAGAAAGCTTTCTTTATATCAGCAATAACACCAGTAGCTCCCACCCTGAATCGAAGCAGGAGAGACGAAATACGTTCAATAAAGTTCGGGCTTCCCTCTAAGCAATCATTCAGCTAAGGACAGGGATTGATATTTGCTGAGACATCAAACACGGGGCGAATTGCGGTACCCTGTTCCTTGATCACTGGTCGGTAGGGTAGATAATTTCACTCATTACACTTAGCATAAACCACTTCTTCTAGGAATCCCTCTCTCTTCCAATCTTCAAACACTTCTGTGTAGGAAACTTCTATTTATTGAGATTTCAGTTTCTGAAACGTCGTTTCCAGACGCTTCTGAACTACTTCCAAATTTGAAGGGAGAGGGGGTGTCCCTCCATCCATGGAAGTTTAACCATGTAACGACCACCCACAACCCGTTTGACAGTTTGTTTAAAATGTTCTGATGTTGTAATTCTCTTTAAGCCTTTGTTCTTCGATTCTCTGGGTCCTCGATTCCCCGAACATCAAGATCCCAGAGTATGAAAATACACAAATATTTAGAGAACAAAGAAGTTACGGTCTTGGTATGAGAAAGTGACTTCTTACACGGAACCCTACCCAGTAGCGCCCATCCTAAATAGGTGTTCACAGCTACCAAACCATATTTAAGAACAACTTTTTCACCTGTGATTATTTGTACCGCAAAATCGACCTTTATCAAAACTTCTACTGGTCCGACATCATCATTTATTTCTTCACCTAACAGCTGTAGTTCTCTCTGACACGATTTTTTTCTGGCGGAAGGGGCAGAACAACATATCTTGTCATAATCAAAACCTAGTTGCAAACATAACTGTTCTTGATGTTTCCCAACTGGATTTGAAAACGATTGTGTGAAACTTCACCAGACTAGTTTCCTTCAAACAAAGCATTCTGAATTTGTTCTTAGTATATTGATGTGTATTCTATTTGTACTACCACTTCCTTCAGAATGTAATATCTCTGGATCCTATGTCTATCAGAGCTCAAATATTCCGATGATCCTTTTTTTCCTCCAACCGTACAGTAAGAGTTTGAAGAAGTACCCTTTAGAAAGAATTGTTTGCTAATGTATCCTTCATAGGAACCTTTGTATTTTCGTGTAATTCTTTCTTCAAATTGTTATTATCCTCAGACTTAAGAACATTAGTTTCTAGTTTAGGACAAAATAGCCATCACAGGTCAAACACTTTGGTTTACATCTCTTTGCAATGTGTCCACCTTTCAGGTAAATTAAACACTAATGCGGCTGCTGTAGATACCTTTGTTTGTCTCTTTCTCTTCTGGCCGTTTACAACTTCCTCTCCACCACTGATATTAAAACCTTTTACCGCAATACAGATGCACTATTCTTGTTCACCTTCTCTCTGGGGGGAAATCCATTAGGCTCTGCAAACGCTCCACACCTTTACCTGAAGCACCACTACGTGGCCAAGCACGGAGTCCGCATACTTATCAAAGGTGACTCCCAAAATCTCGAGTGCTCTCAGCTGAGTTTCCAAACGATCATACATAATCGATAGCAGCATCCCATCCAACAATCTCTGAAGAGTCGGCTTCAATAGTTCGACCAATAGATCATCGCGTCCCAAATGAGATCTTAAGCTTTGTATGTATGGCCTTAGGATAATTTTCTCGAATCTCAGGAAAACTTCCAACCACTTCTCGAGCCCTGCAAACAGTTAAAGTCTCCTGAATCAAATACTAGAATTTGTCAGCTGCATAAAAATCACCATCTTCATCAATTTTGGCGAATTAGCACCAGAAATTCAATCAATCTGTTATGTCACCCCATATTTCTTAAATCTGATCTCGGAGAGTTTGCCATTTTTTTTATGTCTACCCCTGTAATCGGTTTGAGTACTGGCTCTGGACTTTACACCGGTACCTATCAAGTGCCACCTTAAATTTGCCAATATGAATACACATAGTTTCCCAATTAGCCTTGTATTCATACGCACTGACTATTTTGACACTCAACACTTGAAAACAAAATTAATCTGCAGTTACATTAATATCCAAAATTCTCCACTTAACATATATTAGGTGTTTTTGGAATATATTTATGATTTTTTTTCTTGTTTAGTATAATTAATAGGCCTCTTATGTTTTTTGTTCTCATATTATTGTGTAAATATGTGTGTCTATGTGTAATTATACATTTGTATATTTGTGTAAGTATTACGTGTGTATCATTTATACTTTAGACATAGCTCCAGCCGGTTATGTTTCTTATAACGGATTAGCAGGGTCATTTTTTTTCCTTTTCACTATAATTTTGCAAAACAGTATTATTGGATTAATTTATAAATAATGTATATAGGAATGTAGGATTTTATCAGTACATTGTTTAACTCTTATTTTGTCATTATTAAACTCATACATTTTAATGCATTTTTCATTATTTCTAATTTCTCACTTTATAACATTATAACAAATTAGACATAATTTATTCTAAAATAATTAAGTAGTAATTAAAAAATAACCTGCATATAAAAAGGTTGATTTAAAATTTATAGTCCCCTGAATGAGTGAATGCTCTTCGGATTATGTATATATAAACTTTTATATTAAAAACATCATTTTCCGATGCATCACTTTCAACAACAGTAACTCTATATCTCCAACGATACGTCCTGAGACGGTTACCATTATGTCACTTACTATCCACCCGACGTAAATACATTTGACGTAATATTTAAGCGAATATATAAACAAGAGTTGTATCTAAAATAGTATTTAATATGTCCTTTAAATCGGAGCCTCAATATTACGACAATCTCCAAAACAAAACAATAAATGGTACGGAACTCCGAACGGACTTTCTCACTCCACTGTTAAAAATGGAGATAGTTATTCAAAGCTCGTAATATATGTGAAACGAAATAATATAAGAGCGAAAATTGCGTTATACTTACGTTAAACATTTTTTGACACACATATTTAAATTTTATTATTTTCTTTTTAAAGAATTAAAGTCTTCCCTAGTATATTTGAACCAAAAAAAGGATCGGTATTGGGTCTACAAGGTTCAGTACTTCGTATTAAAATTTCGACTTTCAGTTTAAAAAATTCAACATTTTATAAGGGGTTACACATCTTATGGTTACTTTATCACATTTTTATTAACTTCCCCTTTTATAAATTTAGATCAATAAAAAAGTTAAATGTTGAATATTGAGTCTAAAATGATAACGTTAGATCAATGCTCTACAAACATTTCCCTAAGAGGTTAAATAAAAAAGAGCATGAACTTTTTGAGAGACTTACTAATCTACTTACTCTATGGAATTCGGAAATTATTGCGTTAAAACTTAAGTAGTGTCTCTGTACAACTAAAGCTCACAAAATTATATTAATATGTTTGTCATCCTCTCAGAAACTATTGGTTTTATAAAGATACACCCCAAATTAAAGATTTGTTTTATTTTTGATAGTACTACACTTTTGCAATGAAAAGTTATTTAGTATTTTAAATAGTTGCGGAGATAAGGAAGTTTTCACTTCTGTAAACTACTTTAAAAGTAGTTTACACAGGAAAATGAAAATAGCCATTTTGTTTATAAACTTAATCAACGCATATATACAAATTTTAATCAAAATATTTAGAGCTGATTTTGAGACAATTGATTTTTTTCTCTTTTCGCCCCTTATTAAACTAGGTAATCCTAATTTTAAGTTTAAATATACATGTAGACAGACGGCATTGTAAAAAAAAAACCTTTTAGGGTTCGGGGGGGTCATGAAAAGTCAACAACGATATATATATCTTGAGTTAGAATTTTTTTTAACAGTCGCAACAGTTGACCTTTAGTGTTCTAAAAGTTTATATATATATATTTTTGTGTTTAGCTTGATAATTATTGGTTATTAAAATAGGTTTCAAATACAATGTTTGTATTATAAATAGGCCTAGATATTTGCAATTATAAGTAATTTAATATCTCAAATAGTTTCGGAGGTGTAATAAAAATGAGAATTTAGCATCAGACAGCAACCCGTAAAGTCATTTTGGCGATAAAATGAGAGTAGCCATTTTGTTCATAATATTGATCAATGCTTATAAATGAAATGTAATCAAAATCGTTAAGGTCTATTTTGAAAAAATCGATTTATTTTCTCATTTCACCCTTCAGTATACTACCCTTAATTTTAGGGTTGGATATCCAATTCCAAAAGCCCCTCGGGGCAACCCTATGAAAACTTTCAATACAAAGTCTTGGCCCGATCAGTAAATTAGTTAAGGCTCTACTCCAAGATAGATACAGACAAACAAAGAGACATACGGAAATTTAACAAACAAATATTTCGGATTCGGGGGTCATGAAACGTCGAAATTCATCAAAATCTATAGTTCTTTTGTTGACGATCACAATACCTACCTGTAAGATACCGAGAAGTTAAACATAGAGAAAACATGATTACAGGCATAGACAAATAAAAAGCTACATTGTGAAACAATACATAAAAAGTCCATCTTTGAAACAATATAACATAAATGATCAAGAATGTAAAAACAACAATGAACAATCATGCTTCGTGTTTAAAATATTATGTATTCAAACAGTTTATTGATGTTTTTATGCCATTTCCAATAGGTTATAGGCCCAGAAACGTTTTTGAAGTTTGAATAAAAGTTTAAACATAAGTTTTGAGTGTTATTTCGTGACCGTTTGTCTGCAACACTCCATCAGTTTGTGTTGGTTAGCTTCTGAGTCAATTAGACTCAAATTTGCGCTAGAAATGTCATCAATTAAAGTGAGTAATTATAAAATAGAGCCATTAAATAAATATAATTATGATACATAGGGAATACAGTCAAAAGCAGTCTTCATTATTAATGGACTCTGGGGTTACGTGAGTGGGGAAACGCCAATACCTGCAGAAGAAGCAGATAAGAAGAAATGGCAGGACTGCGGCTCACATGCCAGGTCAGATCTAACAACGAACTGAACAGGTTAAAGGTTGTGACACATCAAAGTCAATATGGGACAAATTGAAAAGTGTATACCAGAGTCGAGGTCCTGCTCGTAAATCCACATTACTAAAACGACTCGTTCTGCACAAAATGAAGTACAACGATGATATGAGTACCCACCTAGATGAGTTCACAGATGCTGCAGACAAGCTCCAAGATATGGGAATAGAGATAAACGGCGATTTGTTGAGTATCATGATGCTCTACAGCTTATCCCCTGTCGACAAAAATTTTACTTTAGGAGTTGAAAGTAGGGAAAATTTACCGATTTCTAGTGAATTTTAAATTATGGAGAAATAAAATGCTAGACACAAGGATGGCCTCAAAGATGAGCGTGAGGATGCATGTTTTGTCAAAGAAATGTAATAAACTTCATCGTATTTTTTTAAATTCAGGTCAAAATCACAAACATTTTCGATCTGGTCAAGGTCAACAAAATAACAATAATAGTAGTAACATATAAAGCCAATGATACAAAAATTCTAATCATAGGACTGTAACATTTGCTGATGTTACATCATATCACCCCCATACTAATCTTCAAATCATACTACCCACTCCGTTTGAAACCGCAATATTAATAAACTTCTTTCAATAGTAAGCTTCTCTATTGTAGTCCAATGTAGAGTCCATCTACAATACTAAGACATATCCAACAAGAATAAACTCCCTGCAATCAATAAAATGTTCATGTACCTACCCTGTGTATCTTCTGGCTAGAACAACCTTAAAGACTAGACTGTACTCGCCGCGTCCTAAATCGAAGAGTGGGACGAACGAGCCTTGGTGTAACTGCATCTGATGTGGCAAGCGTACGAGTCAGTGATTCTGATGGAACTCGAGAATGACGCTCAGAACAGTAACGTAATTACGACTTACCTGCCCCCTGCGGACAAGAAGGAATCTTACACCTGGACAGCGCGTGATGTGTGTACGTCACCGATATATATATAGACAACCCCCCCTTCCTTCAATCCCAGGTGACTGGAAACACTATTTAAGCCCGGTGATTCTGAAGATGAATCTGCACCGGCACCTTCTCTATTCCTCCATTGATATATAAAGGGGGTGGGTGTTTAAATATTAACCCTAATAGAGAGGACGGCGCACAAACAAACATGTTAATTAGTAATGAGAACAAAGATAAGTGAGAACAATATAATTTAATTAAACAACATACAAAAGCGTGATTAGGACACCATCTCAATGAGCATAGTCTATAGGTATTTGATAGATATTAGGTAGCCAGTAATATATACATATGTCAACTAGGGGCGTGAAGCGCCCAATGGATGTACAAAAATATGTCTGAAAGCCAAACACCATCCAACAACGTTACATGTTAACAAAATACATTTAGTAGGCTAAAGTATTGGGTGAGTTCTAGTTCGGTTATATAGAGCACCTGTGATAAGGAACTAAGTGAAGCCCTCTCATAGTGGGTAAGTTGTGATTATATTTGAAATGACAAATACCACGGGCCGTGAATAAATGGCAGTTAAGCCCCAAAAGTTGATCCCCCAACTGGAGTTCAACGAGATACTACCATACAAGTGAATAAATAGTAACACGAGCCGTGCCTGAGAGGCAGACGCGGCCCACCAGCACAACACCCCCAAAGGGGAGTACAAAACACAACACTAGTGACTCAAGCCCGCGAGCCAAGCCAGACGGGCATAGGTGGCCCACAGTTTGATCTCCTAAACCGGAGTTGCATATAGACTCATGTACCTAACTAGGTATCATTCCCAGGTCCTTGAATAACTCGAACCATCCCTATCCCAGCCAGCTACCTCCGGGATAAAAAATGTTCACACTGGGTGAGACGCGGGAAACATTCCCTTTAGGCGCTGGTCCAAGGACTCAGCAGAAGAAACCCATGAAGCGTGAGAACCAGTAGATCTAATTAAAATAGAACTCTAAACCCTAAGCATAGCTAACTTACCTACCATCCCTTAAATAACTAATCATAGTGCTAATCACTACGCCTTGTCAAGATATAGACTGCACCTTGTTTTCTCATGATTATGTATTAGCCCTAGTTACTTCATCCTATCCAGTGGGTCTGACATAGCAACCAACGTGACCATCGTCGAGTACTTTCTTCTCTCGGTGCAGAACGTCCATAGTACGGATTATTGGTGATAGTCGTAAGCCGTAGTCCTTGTAGTGTTGTAATCACCAATGTGTTCGTTGTTGTCCTCATTTCAAGCCTGCTGCAGCA
The DNA here is from genome assembly GCA_901482245.1 of Timema douglasi. NCBI lineage: Eukaryota > Metazoa > Arthropoda > Insecta > Phasmatodea > Timematidae > Timema > Timema douglasi. The sequence goes on from CABEEJ010005082.1 coordinate 23,944, forward strand.
TATATAGTAAGATTCGCAAGGCCTTGTGGGTCGGCCACAAGTGAAGAGTGGCTGTACTCCAGTCCTGTAGTATCTCTCTTCGTCCGCCCAATTAAGACAGACATGTGATATGGCTTCTGGCAGGTGTCACAATTTATGTAGTGGCGGTCCTCTCCTGGGATGCATCAAGTGAGAGCGCACTTTTGGCTTCTTGTGAGAACCATCTTGAAAGTTGTATTGGGCGCCACTGGGTGTTTACTCACTAAACTAAAGAGAAAGAGAGCAATGAGCAGGGGTAGCAAAAGGACAGCGCTTACAACACAAAATAGTCCTTATGTAGGTGCATTTATCCTTAATTATACATTACACATCCATACTTCAATAATACTATTAAAATTAGGACATCCAAGATTATAGTTTGTTAAATTAAGACTAGCTCATTCTAATAAAACTTTATTTTGACGTCCTAATACTAGGTGCTGTTTCTGCTTTAGAATTAAGTCTGTCTGTAATTTGTGTGATTACATATTTATATATAATCATTTGATTAAGAAAGTGTAAGTATAATATTACTTATATCAATATGAAACCTTACTTCCCATTGAAGGTTATGAAAGGAGAGATTCCATCAACGTATTACCAAAGTGCCAGAGAGTACGAAGACTTGGCCCGATGTAGCCCGGGCCTCCTGAGCAGACCCGTGGTGAGCTGCATGAAAGAGGTGATAGAGCTCTGGGGAAGATCTGTACCAGAGGACAGTGGCAGGGAATACGAGGCTGATGACGAGGATAGCTGCTGTGGAGGACACAATCATAAACCCGCGGCAACCAAACATTGCGCTGATAGAAATCATAGAGGTAATTCAACAACAAAGTAACTATTCTCAGATACCAAATGCTACTAAATTTAAAAAGAGAGTGATCCGTTTAAAGACCTTGAGTCGCCCGGGTGAATAATGGGCCCAGATTGACCTTGAACCTGGCCTTGACGGTGATAGAGTGTGTATTGTGATGATTACTCAATGTTGTTGTCGCAATCTCTGACCTATGATTGACTGTTCCCATCCCGCTCCCTCCCCTCCCGACCCCATCCCTACTACACTCTGCATCCCTCCCAATCCCTCCCCTACAAGCCCTGCCCTTACCACCCCCTCCTCCTGAACCTCTTTCCAGACATGTTGGTTCTTGTTCCAAATATGTTGGTACTTGTATTTTATTGTTTTATTGGTTATTTATTTAGTGATTATTATATACTAATTGATTTTTTATTTGTGTTCATGTGTTATTTATGTATACTCTTTGCTTCTTTATATGTGATCAAAGGTTTTTTTATTCATTGATATTTTTATATCTGGGTAGGATTAGAATGGGACGTTGGAGTTTTTTTATTTATTTATTTATTTATTGGCGTGCAGTCCACGGTGCCGGGCGCTCCTCATTTGGATCGCTAGTGAACGTTGGTACCATCTTCTCTGCTTGGCCGCTTAACAAAGAGTGTGAACAACAAGCAGCTGGCAGCGTATCACGTCCGTAAAATCCCTTTCACTTTTCCTTCACTCCACGCCCTCCTTACATCACCACGGCACAGAACTAACTAAGTTACACTGGTAACGTTGCTTGACATCAACATTACAAGCAAGAAGAAAATACGAGTAAAATAACACTATTTCTACAACACCGAAGAATAAACAATACTGGACTCACCAAAAGTGCCCCGTTTCTCGGTCTGTGTGTGTCAAGTCTTGTCAACAAACATCCCTGCCCGCGCGCATTGTTTCCGCTCCGAGGGTAAAGACATAACTAGAAGAATTAGAGGTGTGGCATTTTGAGTGTGTTGTTTTCGCGTTGCTTCATGGGAGCGATCATGTGATGAACACGTGATGTTCTAGACGCCTCTCCAATGACCTATTTGTTTCTTTACTGCGCCTATACCTCTGTTTCATGTGAATGTTCTTCTATGTTCTTTCGTTTCCCCTATGTTCCCCTCCCCTCAGAGAATAACTGTTTATAAACTGATGTTGTGTGTCTCATCAGGTCACTTCTTGAATCATCCGTGTCTTTGACACGTACTCTAGGATGGGATTTTTCCCAAGGTATAAATTCAATTTCGGCCGTACTAGTTAAAAT
>CABEEJ010005082.1:27854-54626 GCA_901482245.1 Timema douglasi
TCGCCCCTTTCCCTTTGAGTGATAACACAGAATAACGGGTGATGGTTGGGAAGGCTTCATGACGACAAATTGTTGTATAGGTCAAACTGAAGGCCTATCATTGTTTATGTGGTCCTAACGTTCTTCTGCAATTTAATCATTTGTTGTTTATTTCTTGCCCTCTTTAGTTTGTTGTACATGTGACCCTGCCCTTGCGGTACACACTGACTGCTCACTCGCTCTGTTGGACGGCCTTTCACTTCCCGAAACAATCAGGACGAGCCTATCCTGACGACCGTTAGGGGTAGAGTGTGATAAATGGTTCCTCTGCCTTGAGACCCCTTTCACTTCCCCTCACTTCCCCTCCTTGGAGGTATGTGTCACAACGCCCTATGTGGTAATGGGTTTTACCTGATGACAGGCACCAGTTTGGTGGGACGACAAGACAAGAATAGATCGTGACCTTGAAACTGTGAGCTAGGTCATTGACTCTGGAAAACCTCCCCTCGGCAATGGGTTATTTCCCGGTGATGTCGCAACTATAGAGCATTGACACAGTTCTAATTATGCACAATCATGGGCCTCAGAATCCTCAGTTAAAGGCCGCTATCCCCCACCACAAAAGTCTACTAAAATTGGTTGTTAGGTATCGTCCATTGACATGCTTGGATGTAGGTATCCGTCATGGACCGAAGGAGAAAGGTAGAAATGTTCCAGCAGTCACGCGGAGTGAGGGAGAGTAGAAAAACACCCTCACTTTACCCGAGCGAGATTCAAACACACGACCTCCCTTGCCATAACTATATGAGTGACACATACCCTTTCTGGCAAAATGTTCCGGGGGAAGAAATACCTACATTTTATACCACCGGGGATTCGATTTCCGCCCCTCGTCATAATTAGATGAGCCTGCCATTTAGATGGAGCGCACACCGGGATTCGAGCCTCGACATCTCTAGAACGGTCGTACTTCCTGCAGCCTCACCATTTTCGAAAGGGTTTTGCCTGTCGACCAGATTTTTCTAGACCCGGTATAATGTGTACCCGCGTTTGATTGTAGTGAGAAAATCAAACCTCTATCACTTTGTCATCGGCCATCTAGCGGCATCATAGACCATGTGACCATCGACCAAATTGAACCTTTGGAGGGCATGCACCCACATTTGCGAGAGTGAGAATAAAGTTTTGTACACCCGTCAAACTTATTCATCCAGTGCCAAAGCTCACCCACATTTTCACGAAGTGAGTGGAAAACCATCTTCGGTCTACCCGCCCTAGAATCGAACCCTGACCAAGAAAATACTAGACATTTCATGTGCGGGTTTGAAACAGACAGAAGGAAGACGTGGGGCTAAAATAATCAAAACATAAATTATTTTCTCGATGGACCAAAATTGGCCTCTAAGATTATTATTTGGGAGAGACCACGCTGATGATGAAGTTGAAGCACCTCTTTAATGGGTGTCGAACCTCGAGCTCCAGGTGAGATGTGTACCAGCATTTGCGTGGACGGGGTGTAGAAAACCACCCTAGTTCACGCGAGCGAGATTTTAACTCCGGCCCAAGAACGAAGAAAATGTTCCGGATGCAAAGCTATCTGATTGACAAGACTTTGAACCCTGGCTCAACAGTAAATATAGGGTCCTGTCCCTTTTAACAACAGCAATTAAAATTCATCACATTTTTCACGGTCACAAAAATGTTAGATACCCTTCAACAAGCTTAGATGAATAAAATTAGCAAATAAAATTCATCTAAGATTGTTGAAGGGTATCTAACATTTTCTGAGGCCCATGATTGTGCATAATTAGAGCTGTGTCAATGCTCTCTAGTTGCGACATCACCGGGAAATAACCCATTGCCGAGGGGAGGGTTTCCAGAGTCAATGACCTAGCTCACAGTTTCAAGGTCACGATCTATTCTTGTCTTGTCGTCCCACCAAACTGGTGCCTGTCATCAGGTAAAACCCATTACCACATAGGGGGTTGCGACACATACCTCCAAGGAGGGGAAGTGAGGGGAAGTGAAAGGAGTCTTAAGGCATCACCACTAAGAGAGGAATACACTAACATTACCACTAAGAGAGGAATACACTAACATCTCCACTAAGAGAGGAATACACTAACATCACCACTAAGAGAGGAATACACTAACATCGCCACTAAGAGAGGAATACACTAACATCACCACTAAGAGAGGAATACACTAACATTACCAATTTTGACAGATAACAATTATTTTGGTCATCTCAAAAATTATGTGAAAGAATTTGATTTATTTTCACATTTATAAGAGCCAAAGATCAACTTTTAGATATAATGTATTTTTCTTACGCGATCGACTGGTTGCTGACCCCTGTCTTAGGGCAGTTGGTGACGGTAAGGGTTTAAGAAGACATGGAGAAATGTGTTTGTTCCTACCTAGGCCTAACCTATCATTTCAGGTTGGTTTCCTTCACTATCACTTACCTTACATCACTGGACAGTGATTCTACACTGTATTGTTGTACATTTCCAAGCCATCAAGAAATTATTAATTTCATTAACTTTTTTTTATTTGAGTGTTGGTCTTATTTTCAGATTGTGTATTTTTAGGTGTTTTATATTTTAAAAACCAATATTTCCAATTAATAACTTTTCTTTTTAAAAAGTAGGCTAGTTATAATTTCTAAAAATGGGTGTCATTCATATTTTAAGAACATATATTATAATATACTTTTAAAATTTAAAATTTTAAATAGGCAAATATATACTCTTAACGTTTTAAAACTATAAATATAGTAATCGAACTCTATTTCAGAACTCAGGAGCTTTTATAAATACTCGACTTGAATGAAAAAACTCAAGTTCTCAAACCCCTACTGATACGCTTAGTAAGTTATCAATAAAGTTTTAATATTTACTTACATTGTGGAATTGATAAAATTATTTTGCATTTACATATGCATGTCTTTTTTATCTTCATTTCTATGATAGTATTTATAAATTAAATTCTGTTTTCGTTTCCCACTTTCTGTATCAGTCATTTTGAATAATAAATAAAACCCAAAGAAGCTATGAAAAACTTAAGTATCAAACTACACTTGTGTTGTATATTTCATGATTCGGTAGTTTGTTGCATATTCCATTATTCGCTAGTTTCACTTGGTTATTTCCACCCCTATTCCCCCTCACTCAACTCTTAAGATTTCTTAGAATTAGCCACCCCTCTATCCTCCTTCTACTCCCAAGTAAACCCTCTCACACCTGTCACGTACTCCACCTCAAACTCTGTGCGTTGAAAACCAATCTCTATCACAACTTGGTGAAACTCTCTTGCTCGGTTTTGTTTGAATATGAACTAGTAAAAAAACCCTGTGGAAAGTGATTTTAGTGCGCGAATATTCATAGACAATAAGCTAATAATGTTCTCTGTGTGTGTTTTTATTTGATATAAAATGTACTCATTAAACGCGAGTGTTTAGGGGAGCTCCTCTCGCAAATTAATATTCTTAAGAAGACCATCCTCGGATTAAGAAGATCAAGACCATCGCTTACAGGTATTCTAGGATCTCCAGTCAACGACACACCTCAAAGGTAGGCTCTACACAATACACCTTTTTTTCTAAAACAACATTCAACTCCCGTCTCTGTTTTAGTGTACCTAAAACTGGTCCTCCGAAATCAAATTACTTTTGTGTTCACACGTTATGGAAATAACATTAATTTTTTTGTCTTCTTGCTAATTCAGTGTTTAAAAAAACCCAACTCTTTGTTGCACTAAGAAATAATCTCGTGTGTATGTGCATTTTTATCTATAACAATTCTCAAGTGTTATATAATTAATTTGCTACTCAAATAACATTACTTAAGATTAATATTGCTGCATATTAATTCAATTAACCTCAAGTGTTAATTGCTCAGCGATTTTCGTTTTGCTATTGTTTTATTGTTGTTAAATTTATTTAAACTAAAATTTATCTAAATTTTCACGCTCCAACTAATACTCTCAACAATGAAGTTTAGTACATTTCAATGCCAATGCGGCTTAATTAGTAATAGGCTGACCACAATCAACAATTACATTGACTCGGTCGAAGAACTCCAACAATTAAATGACGCGCAAACTCAAAGATTATTATCTATTCAAAAATAAGCTAAATTAAAAACCGTATAATTAAGTGCTCTTCTCGATAAGTTTATAGAATCTGATCCCGAAGACTTTGATGAAACTTTAGTAGCCACTTTACAAGACTCTATACTAGATTTACACACAACAATTGATTATCGAATTAGAGTATTAATTCCAGCTATTCAGAAACCATTGTTTAAGACCAACGCGACTGTACCTACCACTCCTGTTCCTCACACCCACGCAGTCCGGTTGCCTAAGTTGAATTTGCCCACTTTTAATGGAAACCTGCAACAATGGATGGTGTTCTCTAACTTGTTTGGAACAACAATACACTCAAATACATCATTGTCTCATGTAGAAAAGTTCCAATATTTGTTAAGTTATCTTCAAGGTGATGCTCTCAAGGTCATACAAGGCATCACCATTTCCAATGATAATTACCCAATCGCCTGGAACTTACTTCAAAAAAGATATCAGGTTCGCCGACTAGTTTCTCTCCATATCGACCAGATTTTAGACCTTCCCCATATTTCTCATGGCTCTCTAGATAGTCTTTTAAGACATTTCTTGGCAACTACTCTGAAAATAGCCAAGCTCTTATTGCTCTAGATTATGATATTACGAAGGAAACGCTCTTAATCGCTTCTCTTCTGCGAAAGTTGGACCACGAAACACGAACGCGGTTTGAAGATTCTCGTGGAACTAATTCAAGTATGCCAAATGCGCTTGAGTTAATTTTATACTTGGAAACAGAATGCCAGCATTTAGAAAATGCAACAGCAGGTCCCAGAGCTACTACAAGAAATTCCCAACCCTCATACCATACGCATGCCACTTCAAAACCCCCAACCAGATAGTTCAAGATCCCGATACACTCAACCAAATTCTAGGCCTACTGCCTTACTGACTGGCGTGGGCAAAACCCCAAAGAATTGTGTATTTTGCCACCAAAGCACTCACAGTATATATCAGTGCACTCAATTTCAAAATAAGACTTCTCAAGAACGATTTGACTTTGTACGTTCTAATCAATTTTGTTTTAATTGTCTCGGAAATGCCCACATTTTAAGAGACTGTAAATCGACGCGAACCTGCATACACTGTAGCAAAAGACACCACACATTGCTTCACTTGACTTCCTCCTCAAACCCACACTCATCTCAAGGTCACGACGCTCACCAGTCAACAGAATCACCCCATGGAAATCATTCAGGGGATACTACTCCACCTATTCCCTTCATTGGTCTTACAAGTCAACCAAAGACCCCAGTGCTTTTAGCAACTACTCTTGTTCAACTCACTACTCCTTTTGGTCCTCCCCAAATAGTGCGGCTCAGTGCAGCTTTATCACCGAGCGTAACTAGGTCCCACTTGGCACAACACATAAATGGCATATCTCTTTGTCATGTAAACACCAAGGGATGACCAAACTAAATCTGTACGCCATTAATGGCACTGTTCTAGCCCGTTCACATCCAGTAACAATCTTGGACAAGATAACTTCGGATTTGCCACGTAACTATATTGAACCTAATATCAAACAGAAACTCAAAAACTTTGTTTTAACTGACCCCACGTTTGATATCCCAAGTCCGATTGACATTCTAATTGGAGCGGACCTCTTTGCTAATGTTCTCACTGGTGATCGCCACACTCTCGGCCCTAACTTGCCTGTGGCATTTGGATCAATATTTGGTTATGTCATTATGGGAACAACTCCTTCTTTGCCACTTTCACTCAACAACAAACGAAACGATTTTGGTGGTCTGGTGACGCTCCTCTCAATCTCAGATAATGACCTTCATGAATCTTTACAATGGTTTTGACAAGCTGAAGAACCACCCTATGAAGCTGGACCAACTAAGGAAGAAATAATGTGTGAAGACCATTTTCTCTCCACTCATTCCCGGGATGACACAGGACGGTATGTCGTGCGACTTCCGTTCAAAGAATCTCACTCCCGTCTTGGAACGTCAGACATTGCAGCCAAACACAGATTCAACTCACTTGAAAGAAAACTGCAAGCTCAGCCTCAACTCAAAAGCATGTACTCTGAATTCATGCAAGATTATCTCGACTCTGGCCATATGATATTGTGTGACACTCACCCCTCTCCAGACGCGCCACACTATTTCTTACCTCATCACGGTGTTTTCAAACAAAATAGTTCCACCACGAAACTTCGGGTAGTGTTCGACGCTAGTGCTCGTACCTCAACTAATGTGTCCCTTAATGATACGCTCTTGCCTGGACCAAAGCTCCAAAATGACATTTGTGACGTCATTTTCCACTTTCGACGACATTCCTTTGTGTTCTCGTGTGACATTCGTCAGATGTATCGCCAAATCAGGGTTCATTCTGAGGATCAGAAATATCAACTCATTTATTGGCGTCATGATCCAGCCACTCCACTTTCCATTTACCAGCTAACGACCGTCACTTATGGTATGTCGAGCTCACCATTTCTGGCCCTAAGAACTCTACGTCAATTGGTCCAAGATGAAGGACATCTCTTTCCTCGTGCTGCATCCGTTTTACAAAACCAAACGTTTGTGGATGACATCATCGCTGGGTCGGACACGGTCGAAGACGCGCTTAGTTTACAAACCGAACTCACTACACTACTCTCAAAAGGGGGCTTTGAACTTAGAAAATGGTCCAGCAATTCACCCCAGCTTCTGAACTCCGTGCCAGAAGAACACAGAGAAAAGCCTCTCTACTTTCACACCCAAGAACAACCTCATATTAGCATTCTGGGTCTCCAGTGGACGCCAGGCTCTGATACCTTTTCGTACAATATAAACATTGTTGAGACTGTACCCACTAAGCGCAATGTTCTCTCAACCGTTGCACAAATCTATGACCCATGTGGTTGGCTAACTCCGGTAGTATTTTGGGCGAAATCTCTTCTCCAATATTTATGGACTCTTGGACTTCAATGGGACTCACCCCTTCCAAGTGATGTGGCTACCCGTTGGAAAACTTTTCTCAAGGAACTACCCTCGCTTCAACAAGTTACGGTGCCACGCTCTCTCTCACTGTCTCAATCAGTAAATATACAACTTCATGGATTCTCAGATGCCTCAGAACAAGGATACGCCGCCGTTGTGTACCTAAGATGTACTTCTCAAGATAACGAGGTCAAGGTCACACTTATCTTGGCAAAATCACGTGTTGCACCTCTCAAACGCCTCTCGATACCTCGCCTAGAATTGTGTGGTGCTCATCTTCTTGCCAAACTCTTGAAATATTGTACCTCTCTTCTCTCTTACCAGTGCCGCATAGACTCAACCACTGCATGGTGTGATTCATCCATTGTCCTGTCATGGATCCAAACACCTCCCTACCGCTTGAAGGTGTATGTTGCAAATCGTATTGCACAAATTCAAGAATGGGCCCCACCTCACATATGGTCTCACATTTCATCGACTCACAACCCTGCTGATTGTGCTTCTCGTGGTCTCTCACCACCCCAACTCTTTGACCACCCCCTTTGGTGGCATGGACCACTCTGGCTTCGCTCCTCATCCCAGACTTGGCCTTCACCGCAATTTACGCCTGTGCTGGACGCACATCTTCTAGAAGTGAAACCTTCACCCTTCAACGTGCTGATCTCAACTCCGCCTCAAGAATGGGAGCTACTCTTCAAGTTCTCATCGTGGACAACACTCACACACATCACCGCCTACGTACTGCGATTCGTCAACAACTCTAGGGGTAAACCCCGATTAGCTGGACCTCTTACCCCTGAAGAAATTAGTGAATCTACCCTGACAATTTGTAAACAAATTCAAATTGGTCATTTTGCTGAAGATATCTCAGCTCTCCAAAAGGATAAAAGTTGTAGTCCACGACTTCAGCATCTTTCACCATTTTTAGATGAACATGGTGTAATCCGAGTTGGAGGACGGCTACGACACTCTAACCTTCCTCATGATTCTAAACACCCTATTGTTTTGCCCAAGTCTCATCATGTCGTAAATCTGATTATCGATCATTACCATCATGACACTCTACACTCCGGTCCTCAACTTCTGCAAGCGACGGTTTGCAAGAAATTTTGGATTATGTCCGCTCGCAGCATAATCCGCTCAAGAATTCACAAGTGTATTCGATGCTTCAAATGTAAGCCAAGACTCATTCCACCTATGATGGGAGATCTACCCGAGACACGTGTCACCCCAGCTCGACCGTTTCTAAAAACTGGAATGGACTATGGAGGTCCTTTCTTGGTGAAGATACACTCTCTCAGACGCCTCCAGTCTGTTAAGGCATATTTGTGTTTGTTTATTTGTTTTTCTACCAAAGCCGTGCATATCGAAGCTGTCACTGACTTATCATCGGATGCTTTTATCGCCGCCCTCACTAGATTTGTGTCACGGAGAGGATTGTGTACCGATCTTTATTCTGACTGCGGCACAAACTTTGTTGGAGCATCTTCTCAACTGACTCGAATAGTTCGTGGTTTTCTCAACCAAACAAAGACTCAGCAAAATTTGAATCACTTTGCGGCTAAACACTCCATACGATTCCAATTTCAACCACCTGCAGCTCCTCATCAAGGTGGATTATGGGAATGAGCGCCAAACATCATTTAACCCGAGTGATTGGAACGCAGATCTTGACATTCGAAGAGTTCATCACACTCACAACAAAAGTGGAAGCAATGCTCAATTCTCGGCCTCTCATTCCTATCTCAGTGAATCCCTCTGAAATCAATGTTTTGACCCCAGGGCATTTTTTAATTGGATCCCCTCTCAACTTAGTTCCCGAAGTCGACTTCGCAGAAGGTAAAACGAACCGCCTCAAGAGATGGCAACTAGTACATGTATTTTCTCAGCGTATCTGGAACAGATGGCAGATGGAATATCTGCATACTCTTCAGCAACGTTCGAAGTGGACAGTGAAGACTAATAACCTGAAAATTGGTGACGTAGTGCTAGTTCATGGGCAAAAGACCTCTCCCCTCTCATGGTGCATTGGAAGAATAACCACAACATTTACAGGGCCTAATGGCGTAGTAAGAGTTGTGACCTTTCAAACTTCTTCAGGTTCTCTCCCTCGACCTGCAGTTAAGGTCTTCCCATTACCCCTCAACTAATGCATTGTCTTGTCTAGTTTTTCTACTCGTTTCTCTTCTTGTCTCATTAACTCTCTCCATCTCTAACTTTTGATTGAACCGACTATCGGTTCAAGGGGGCCGGTATGTTGCATATTTCATGATTCGCTAGTTTCACTTGGTTATTTCCACCCCTATTCCCCCTCACTCAACTCGGTGGGCCTGCAGATTTCTTGGTATTAGCCACCCCTCTATCCTCTTTCTACTCCCAAGTAAACCCTCTCACACCTGTCGCGTACTCCGCCTCAAACTGTGTGCGTTGAAAACCAATCTCTATCACAACTCGGTGAACCCCATTGGCTCGTTTTGTTTGAATATGAACTCGTAAAAAAACCTGTGGAAAGTGATTTTAGTGCGCGACTCTTCATAGATATAAAGTTAATAATGTTCTCTGTGTTTCTATTTGATATTTGATAAATGTACTCATTAAACGCGAGTGTTTAGGGGAGTTCCTCTCGCAAATTAATATTCTTATGAAGACCATCCTCGGATCAAGAAGAACAAGACCACCACTCCCAGGTATTCTCGGATCTCCAGTCAACGACACCCCTCAAAGTTAGGCTCTACACAATACACCTTTTTTTTCTAAATCAACATTCAACTCCCGTCTCTGTTTTAGTGTACCTAAAACTGGTCCTCCGAAATCAAATTACTTTTTTTGTTAAGTCTTAACTACATTAAAGAGACAGATCGCTCATACAACTTGTAAATTTGTCACAGATAATGACAAGAAGATAGAATTCTAAGCACTAAACATTAGACACGATCTGGGATGATAGCACTACTAAAGCGATTTCTCTGCTTCATGCCAGTAACCATGGTGTAATTCCAAGAAGATAGAATACTAAGCACTAAACATTAGACACGATCTGGGATGATAGCACTACTAAAGCGATTTCTCTGCTTCATGCCAGTAACCTTGGTGTAATTCCAAGAAGATAGAATACTAAGCACTAAACATTAAACACGATCTGGGATGATAGCACTACTAAAGCGATTTCTCTGCTTCATGCCAGTAACCATGGTGTAATTTCTCTGTAGGTATTTTTATTATTTACAAAATTATATTGGTGATGGTGAATATAATATATTAACATTTACTTACCCGCTTTTTATCCATGCTTATGTTATGGTAGTTAAATGACTAGTTGGTGTTAACATTATGTTTAGTAACGCTTTTGAAACTATCAAATATTGAAATAGGTAATATTTAGTAAGATAAAATTAAATCGTTAGCTAATTTAACATAGTTTTATCCTTATTTCAAATATGTGAAGGTTATTGTAATGTCAAAGTAGAAGCCGCTGGTGTCAACATTTTGTTTGTTTTCACCTCAAACACAAATCTTTTTCTCAAAGTTTTATTTTCATAAGCAAAACGTTGTTAGACTTAATTCCCCTTTAAAGCAAACACAAATGTCAAAAGTACACGGTATTTTAACAACATCCAAGGTGTGTAGTTTTTAACCTCGCAAAAAATATTTTGAAAGAATTAACTGTGAAAATCAAGGACTTGATGTGTTATGTTGCAGCAGTCAACCATCCAGGGTATCATCTACCTGTCCTAAAGAATGCTATAGTAAGACTGAATGGTGGTCAAGTGAGAGTCACATCTTCTGTTGCTGTGTTATGTTGCAGCAGTCAACCATCCAGGGTATCATCTACCTGTCCTAAAGAATGCTATAGTAAGACTGAATGGTGGTCAAGTGAGAGTCACATCTTCTGTTGCTGTGTTATGTTGCAGCAGTCAACCATCCAGGGTATCATCTACCTGTCCTAAAGAATGCTATAGTAAGACTGAATGGTGGTCAAGTGAGAGTCACATCTTCTGTTGCTGTGTTATGTTGCAGCAGTCAACCATCCAGGGTATCATCTACCTGTCCTAAAGAATGCTATAGTAAGACTGAATGGTGGTCAAGTGAGAGTCACATCTTCTGTTGCTGTGTTATGTTGCAGCAGTCAACCATCCAGGGTATCATCTACCTGTCCTAAAGAATGCTATAGTAAGACTGAATGGTGGTCAAGTGAGAGTCACATCTTCTGTTGCTGTGTTATGTTGCAGCAGTCAACCATCCAGGGTATCATCTACCTGTCCTAAAGAATGCTATAGTAAGACTGAATGGTGGTCAAGTGAGAGTCACATCTTCTGTTGCTGTGTTATGTTGCAGCAGTCAACCATCCAGGGTATCATCTACCTGTCCTAAAGAATGCTATAGTAAGACTGAATGGTGGTCAAGTGAGAGTCACATCTTCTGTTGCTGTGTTATGTTGCAGCAGTCAACCATCCAGGGTATCATCTACCTGTCCTAAAGAATGCTATAGTAAGACTGAATGGTGGTCAAGTGAGAGTCACATCTTCTGTTGCTGTGTTATGTTGCAGCAGTCAACCATCCAGGGTATCATCTACCTGTCCTAAAGAATGCTATAGTAAGACTGAATGGTGGTCAAGTGAGAGTCACATCTTCTGTTGCTGTGTTATGTTGCAGCAGTCAACCATCCAGGGTATCATCTACCTGTCCTAAAGAATGCTATAGTAAGACTGAATGGTGGTCAAGTGAGAGTCACATCTTCTGTTGCTGTGTTATGTTGCAGCAGTCAACCATCCAGGGTATCATCTACCTGTCCTAAAGAATGCTATAGTAAGACTGAATGGTGGTCAAGTGAGAGTCACATCTTCTGTTGCTGTGTTATGTTGCAGCAGTCAACCATCCAGGGTATCATCTACCTGTCCTAAAGAATGCTATAGTAAGACTGAATGGTGGTCAAGTGAGAGTCACATCTTCTGTTGCTGTGTTATGTTGCAGCAGTCAACCATCCAGGGTATCATCTACCTGTCCTAAAGAATGCTATAGTAAGACTGAATGGTGGTCAAGTGAGAGTCACATCTTCTGTTGCTGTGTTATGTTGCAGCAGTCAACCATCCAGGGTATCATCTACCTGTCCTAAAGAATGCTATAGTAAGACTGAATGGTGGTCAAGTGAGAGTCACATCTTCTGTTGCTGTGTTATGTTGCAGCAGTCAACCATCCAGGGTATCATCTACCTGTCCTAAAGAATGCTATAGTAAGACTGAATGGTGGTCAAGTGAGAGTCACATCTTCTGTTGCTGTGTTATGTTGCAGCAGTCAACCATCCAGGGTATCATCTACCTGTCCTAAAGAATGCTATAGTAAGACTGAATGGTGGTCAAGTGAGAGTCACATCTTCTGTTGCTGTGTTATGTTGCAGCAGTCAACCATCCAGGGTATCATCTACCTGTCCTAAAGAATGCTATAGTAAGACTGAATGGTGGTCAAGTGAGAGTCACATCTTCTGTTGCTGTGTTATGTTGCAGCAGTCAACCATCCAGGGTATCATCTACCTGTCCTAAAGAATGCTATAGTAAGACTGAATGGTGGTCAAGTGAGAGTCACATCTTCTGTTGCTGTGTTATGTTGCAGCAGTCAACCATCCAGGGTATCATCTACCTGTCCTAAAGAATGCTATAGTAAGACTGAATGGTGGTCAAGTGAGAGTCACATCTTCTGTTGCTGTGTTATGTTGCAGCAGTCAACCATCCAGGGTATCATCTACCTGTCCTAAAGAATGCTATAGTAAGACTGAATGGTGGTCAAGTGAGAGTCACATCTTCTGTTGCTGTGTTATGTTGCAGCAGTCAACCATCCAGGGTATCATCTACCTGTCCTAAAGAATGCTATAGTAAGACTGAATGGTGGTCAAGTGAGAGTCACATCTTCTGTTGCTGTGTTATGTTGCAGCAGTCAACCATCCAGGGTATCATCTACCTGTCCTAAAGAATGCTATAGTAAGACTGAATGGTGGTCAAGTGAGAGTCACATCTTCTGTTGCTGTGTTATGTTGCAGCAGTCAACCATCCAGGGTATCATCTACCTGTCCTAAAGAATGCTATAGTAAGACTGAATGGTGGTCAAGTGAGAGTCACATCTTCTGTTGCTGTGTTATGTTGCAGCAGTCAACCATCCAGGGTATCATCTACCTGTCCTAAAGAATGCTATAGTAAGACTGAATGGTGGTCAAGTGAGAGTCACATCTTCTGTTGCTGTGTTATGTTGCAGCAGTCAACCATCCAGGGTATCATCTACCTGTCCTAAAGAATGCTATAGTAAGACTGAATGGTGGTCAAGTGAGAGTCACATCTTCTGTTGCTGTGTTATGTTGCAGCAGTCAACCATCCAGGGTATCATCTACCTGTCCTAAAGAATGCTATAGTAAGACTGAATGGTGGTCAAGTGAGAGTCACATCTTCTGTTGCTGTGTTATGTTGCAGCAGTCAACCATCCAGGGTATCATCTACCTGTCCTAAAGAATGCTATAGTAAGACTGAATGGTGGTCAAGTGAGAGTCACATCTTCTGTTGCTGTGTTATGTTGCAGCAGTCAACCATCCAGGGTATCATCTACCTGTCCTAAAGAATGCTATAGTAAGACTGAATGGTGGTCAAGTGAGAGTCACATCTTCTGTTGCTGTGTTATGTTGCAGCAGTCAACCATCCAGGGTATCATCTACCTGTCCTAAAGAATGCTATAGTAAGACTGAATGGTGGTCAAGTGAGAGTCACATCTTCTGTTGCTGTGTTATGTTGCAGCAGTCAACCATCCAGGGTATCATCTACCTGTCCTAAAGAATGCTATAGTAAGACTGAATGGTGGTCAAGTGAGAGTCACATCTTCTGTTGCTGTGTTATGTTGCAGCAGTCAACCATCCAGGGTATCATCTACCTGTCCTAAAGAATGCTATAGTAAGACTGAATGGTGGTCAAGTGAGAGTCACATCTTCTGTTGCTGTGTTATGTTGCAGCAGTCAACCATCCAGGGTATCATCTACCTGTCCTAAAGAATGCTATAGTAAGACTGAATGGTGGTCAAGTCACTATCACATCTTCTGTTGCTGCATCCAGCGCAGATGTTCATTGTGATCCTGTCAAAGAGAATGCAGTGGAAAACATGCCCAAAGAGTGTGTGGCCAAGAGGACATATTCTCATCGCAGGGGAGGTTTCCCTAGAGTAAGTAATATCACAACTATGAACACTGGTTTAATAAACAGAATTTAACAGTTAATACATGATGCATGGTGTGAAATTAAAATCACTGTTTTATGTGATCAAGTTGAAATTTATATTTTGTATGCCAATATTTAATATTAATCTATGAACGTTATTTAGCTGTGGCTTTAAATTGGTTAGTTAACATCTTATTGGCTAAAGTTCAAACAATGTTTTAAAAGTGGACAACATAAAATACAATTAAAAATATGGTAATCAATCAGTATATTGATCTATGAGAAAAAGACTTATAGACAGTGATGCAGTGCAAAGGTGAGATGCAACAAAGATCAATATTGCCACAAGCTGAAACAAAGGTCCTATCGTTCACAGAAATAATAATATCCAGTATAAATGCTTGGTTTTAACTATCTAGTCAAGTGCTACCATTCAATGAACTACTTGTAAATAGACAATCTTGCAGTCCGGCCGAGTGAGCCTGACTAGATTGCTTGTGGCGGTGAAAGATACAACTCTCTGGTTATCTTTAATGTCCACCACAATTTGTCGGTTGTACGATTGAAACCTTCTAGATGTACTTATAATTATAAATAATAAGCCCCTAAATTATTGTAAAAAATTTATTATTTGCAAGTGAATATACATAATATTATTAACCAGAACATAAATCACTTTTAAACTATCTTCTTTTTTTAGAGCTCATCTTCATTCGCTTACTCTTACCAGGTCGCTGTTGCTGACCTTTCGTTGGTTTCTTGGGGTGCCTGTAGTCGGCAAAATCTGCGGAGCTTTCTTTAGTGTTGGTTTTCAATCCTCGTTTCTTACCACCAAAACCAAACTTTTTATCTTTGTAATCGCGCTTAGCCTGAGTCCTATAACACGATAAAAACATTAAAAATAAATATACATTACAACAATATAAACTAAAACTAAATTGTATCTAATTTTTTAAGTTCCATTTTGCTATCAGAATCTTCATTTTCTACTGGTATTGTGAACTGTTATTACTGTTATTTTGTTTCAAGTGCATGGCTAAGCTTTGTCCTATTTTCGTTAATCTGTTTCTGTGGTAATTACTGTTGGTGCATTTCCTTTATCCAAGGATGAGATCACAGTTTTAGATGTTATCTTTATTAATAGTTTTAATTGTTCATTTTAATTTTAACCTATTTAAGCCCTTGAGGCACGTTGAAAGTTGATATATTTTATTTTATATTAAATGTGCTTACTGGGTGAATTGGACAGTGAATAAAAGGGATGACACTGTTCAACCAATCAGATGGCTGAGATCTAAACAAAATTCTTATGACAGGTCCAAATTATCGTTTTAAATAGTAACACTTCACTGCATGTACTTTGAACTTGTGTTTCTACTAAATAACCTTGAGAAGGTTTAGTAGTGACCTAGGTAAAGGGTTGGTTGGTAACCATAGATTACCCATTACCTCTTTGTCCAGTGGCAGCAGTGTAAAGTGTGAACAAGGTTTTATTAAGTATTATCACACCGGATAATCGAGAGTTAATCTATATTATTTTTTTCATTTTGTGTATTATTTTGTTTCACATGTTGAGAGTGTTTGGTAAAATTCCTTGTTTTAAAATGAGCTTTCCTAACCGATATAATTGTTTGCGAGTGTTACTAAATTAATGAACTTACTTGTTTCTGGTAGGTAACTTCTTCTGTCCTGCGACAGTTGGGCGCCGTTTTTTGTTGTCCTCCAGGAAGTCCAGATCAGTCCTGAGCCCCTTGCGGTACTTCTTCACCTCCTCTGCCAGCTGTCTCTTCTCGCTCTCTCGACGGAGCTTCGTCTGCACCTGGATTTGTTTGCCCATCTTCCGCAGTTGGCGCTGCTTCTTTGCCTTCTCACTGCGAGCTTGCTCGAACTGCTTCTTCTGGAGGTTCTCCCGCACCTGACACCGCCAACAGAGGCAACACTCGTCACCAGACAAGAAGGTACAGGAAAGGTTGATACAAACATATAATATACATCCACCTTTCTTGTACCTTCTTACAAATATAATAAAACCATTAGATTAGGCATTGATGAAAAACACAAAATGTATTCTTAATGATATTTTTGGGGCCGTTGATCCATCAAACCTTGATACAGCTCTGAGTTTAGCTACATTTCTATGATTACAGTTGGAAACAACTATGTGCCCACACAGAATATTTACTATAATGTTATACCTACATATACAATTGAAGTTCCCTTGATTTTGGTTGGAAGAACAGTAGAGAAAACTCAAATATATTTATCTTCGGCCAACATTAATAACATTATACTTTATTATTCTTGTAATTCTAGAGGTATTGATAAAATCTATCAACAGTGACAACTGCAGACAAAATGACTTCATGTATGAATATATAAAAATTGTTTTAGTAACTTTAGTAACTAGCTTCTGCTGTTCTTCCTACCATAATCATATTATAGGGGCGTGCAAAAGGCATCGTTATTTTTAGGGGAGAAGCGGTGTTATTTATCTAAAAAAAGGCGATGTTATTATTTACCTAGATACTAGTCAAATTAGTATTAATTAAAAAAATTATAGCCAAGTCCCGATTCCTGGATCCACCAACAGCACACGCTGATAATGTTTAATTATATTTATATACAGTACCATTATAGCTCAAAGTGGTGCTTTCATATTCTGGACTTGTTCCAAAAAGAGTATTTATTGAATTAAGGTTTGTTTTTTGTTGGTTAGAACATTGTAATCTTTCAGAGTCAACATTTGCACATGGTAACCAAATCGCCTTCTCACATTCCCTGGGTTTGACAAAGCAACTTCCTGCAGCACTTTTATAATGTTCCCTACAGTGGCCCTGTGGCTGCTTGTTGACACATTCCTTTAGCCCTTCCTGGTTCGTGTCTCAGGCTCAGCACTTTGGGTTCACATCAGGTTCTTTAGGTCCAAGATTGACGGTTCCCCAAACACAGTCACAATTGGTTGAGATTTTATTTGGGCTATTAAAATAACTTCAAACATCAATCCAGTGAAGTAAAATACAACATATCATTTTATTATTATATTTTCATAGCAATATGTAGAGTACAGAGCATTGTATTTATATATATTTTTAAATCTAAATGTTTTGATTGTTTTTTGTAGTTAATACAGTGAGTTGTAGTAAACTCTTCTAGTTTATTGAACGCCTGGAGAATAGAGGGGCTTACATTTTGCTGTCCCTCAACAAACCGTCTCATCTATTCCAAGTGGTCCATTACCTGCGTAGA
Source organism: Timema douglasi (assembly GCA_901482245.1). Lineage (NCBI taxonomy): Eukaryota > Metazoa > Arthropoda > Insecta > Phasmatodea > Timematidae > Timema > Timema douglasi. The sequence continues at coordinate 45,331 of CABEEJ010005082.1, forward strand.
TGTTGGGATTGGCTTCTCTGGAAGTTTCTCTTCTTCATCTGAAGATGCACTGTCAATTATATTATATTGTTCATAACATCTGCCATCTCTCAGTTCATCACAAATTGCTAAGTTCTCGTCCAAGTTCACAAAATCCTCATGTCCAACATCTTCCCAGTTGTCCGCAGCAGGTATGATCTCCTTAATTGCTTCATTGTGGCAGAAACCGTCTTCTTGCAGCTTGGAGAGTGTCAATATTTACCTTGCCATTCTTACCAATGTAAGCACCCGAGGGAATGTTGTGTGCAGTGCAGTTGTCAACAAACAATACAATTGTTCGGTTTTGTTCACAAATTTTAGTGGCCCCGCAGGGGGAGAGCAGTAAACGTGTTGCCTATGCGAGTTTCAGGCTTTTTTTTCAACATCTTTGAGGTAATTTTACTATGAATTAAACAAAGTTTGAATTACATGTGATTTTTTAACATTGTTTTAATAGAAGGTCCGAGGGAAAAGTTTAAATTAAACACAAATTTAAATTATCCACCTATAGCAATGTGCTTTCTTGGGCCTAACGTGCAGTGAATCCATTTATCAGAATCTATATTTAAGTTATGATAAGTGTTTTAATGTTAAACTAAAAAAATAAAGCTTGAATGAGTCATTCTAGAACAAAAGGGACCCTTTGGAATTTAAATTTTTAGTAAATTTAACTATGCTTATTCAAGTTAAAAAATAAATATGGTTCATAATATTGATATTATATTTGAAATACTAATGGTCAAAACATGTGAACGGAGGAGACGCCACATGTGAACAAGGCGAACAATCTTCCCTGTTTGTTATTAGTTGAACCAAATCACTCACTTCTATGACAGAATCTGTTATGTGGGTCCATAGCCCGTATAACAGCAAAGTTATGGTGTATAGCCTTAGTTAACGTTAACTCCAACTACCACTAAACTAATTCTTTTACTTCCAACTCCTTTTCTATCATTGGCTCTTCGGACTCGGATTCTGAGTGGATATCATCAACAAGTTTGGTTGACTCTGGACCTGTACAAAATTGCTAAGGAAAATGCTTTTTGAACTTTATTTTGACTATAAAATTTTGAAGACTTGCCAATTATTTCCACTTAATTTTAAAATTAGTTAGGGGGGCCAGTTACCCTTTAATATAAAATTATATTAGAAAGCTGAATGGTGCCCAGTCCATAATGTGTACCCTTCTCTGTTGGTTGACAGTGCATGCAGGAAAGACGACATACTTGTAGCTCGGCTGGCGCGTTGCGTTGGTGGCCAATAAAGGTATATTTCAGTAATTTTGTGAGGGAAGGGGTTCTAGAGGCCATTTTTATCCTTTTTGCCCGTTGAGAAATAAATTTGGCTCATGACGAATTTATCACGTGCACAATTAGCCTTAATATAAAGCATCTACAATTATTTGACTAATTATAATTATTACCTTTTTAAATAATGAACAGAAGATACATAAAGTATATTTGAGCAAGCAAATAAATCTTAGTAAATTATAATTATCAGCCCAATGGTTTTATCACAAATGTTCTATTGAGTATGAGCTAGTGCTGCTACCTGGTTGTATTATATAAAGAAATTTTCATTTTGAACAGAGGATACACAAAACTCCGTGACAAATTGCGAAAAGAGGTTTTCCTTATAGTCATATCATTATTTAAACCATAGTAATTGTAACAGGAAACAAAAAAAGGCTGTAACAGGTATCCCTCCATTCAGTGTAAAAAAACATATTTTTTTCTCTTCTAAATAAAGAATATGTCCAAATCAGTTGCCTAATACCAAAAAAACCCTAATATTTTATTGGCTTATTTAGCCACAATAACTTTGTAACATGGAACAGTCCCTTTTTTCTATAGTGACCCGAATATCCATTAAAATACTAAAATATTGTGTGATTGCTTTTATAGTTTTAAAAATAGCCGCCCTAGCCAGTGTTTCCACTTTGAGAATTATATGGCAAGTTTACATGTCCTACTTACAAGCTAACAAACTTCCATACTTCTTTAAGCTAGTTTTTTAAACCATTAGCTTATTTATACATTGTCATTAATTTTTTGGAACTTATAATGAAATCACATTAAATTTATCAATTGAAATTTACTCATTTGACTGTGAGTGAAAATGTAATTGTTAGTGATCATTTATGTTTGGCTATTAGACTTTATTTTCACAATTTTTAAAAATATCTGTAGTGTGTGCTACAAAATACGTTTCAACAGCTAAAGTGCAGGATATTTTGTATTCAATGGCAGGAATATAAAATCTGTATATGAATTATTTGGTGACCTGGAGCTCTTTGGGGCAATTTCATGGATGTGTGGTAGGTTTTTAAACAATTTTTGGGCAACTTGAGCCCGATCTTGTCAAATTGAATTTCTATTAATACAACTTTGTAATAAAAACATTTTAGTGCTAATCAAAAGAAAGGCAAAAAAATAGTTAAAAATGGAAAAGTGTAGATTAATTTTGAAGTTTAGAATGTAGAGGTTTAGTTTTGAATAGAGTTGGATGTGAGGGTTAGAGAAAATGTCAAATTTGTATAATGAATGCACTATGTATAAATAGAAATGTTAACATTTGGTTACAATGGTTTAACTCTGATTTCCCACCACACAAAACAAATGTGGGTACAACTCCTCCCAAACCCTTTACAATAATGAATGTGTGCATGTAGTCCTAATAAGTGCTTACTAACACTTAGTGGAGAGAAAAATTACTTTACAACTAAAAAATAACTCCATTGTTTGCCGATATTAAATCCAAGTTTACTGGGTGAAGATTCAAATTTGGATTCGACTCTACTTTAATTTTAATGAAACAAATAGCCGAAACTATTGTTAATGCATTTTAGTGGGGATAGTCCCTATTCTCAATTTTTTTCTAAAAGAATATTAATTTTAAATTGAAATTATATTATATTTGGAAAAAAAAAAGTAAAGTAATCGGTAATGGCTGCCTCTTGAAGACAATAAACTGTTTTACTGATGAGTATACTAGTTGTCTACATATTATTATTACAATTTGAATGTGCAATGCACACTTTTTCAATTCAATGGGAATCCAAATTGAACAATGAATTATTGAGATATTCCTGGAGCAGAATTGGAGTTTAAGTTATTTTATTATTTGTGTTATGCTTGAAAAACTATATTTTGTTTATTTATATAAGTTTATACTGTTGCATTGCATGTCTTATAAAATAATAAATCACAACATTCAATCAATTACTGTAATATTTATATAATTATATTGATTTGTAATGTACACCCCATTCACCCTGAGCCTGACTATAGCACACACCATGGTGGAATATTGCGAGGTAAGTTTGCTTCTTTACCTGCTAGATAACAGCTAGATTGGAAACAAATCAACACAAATTAGTATTTTAGCTGTCAATAACCCTAGTATTTGTCTGGACGAATACAAATAATATAGTCCAGGGAAGTTGTTCTCAAAATGTGGTGGCGTGCAACTTTAAGGGGAAAGTTGGCAAAATGACATAAGAGCATCGGGGAGTTTTCGAGGTGACTTTGATTAACTGACGGACTTCTCCGCAAGTTTTGTCAAACAGCTATTTTCCCTTCGAGGCAGGCTTAGTTATTTATATTTGTGTATGTTACTAGTATCGGATATAACCGCACCGATCTACTTGTCTCCACAGTTTGAGGGTTCACTTTGTGTCTCTATGGGGAGCAAGACAATTGTACAAAAAATTTGCAACTACACGAATTATTTCCCCTTTTTTACTTTGTTGATTGGACTACTAGTTTTGTAGCTAACCATAATAATTAATACGAGTTTTAAATATCTTAAGTTCGAAAACATTTAATATAATATATTTTTTGATATTACATTTTTAATTCAACATAAATTAATATTTTAGAAAGGAACCAGGTAAAAATAGTAGAAAGAATCATTCATTTATTTAGTGATCTTCTCAGCTATTTCAAGTGGAAGCTCAAAAATGATGAGACCACAAAACTCTTGATCTCGAGCTTAAGGAACCCGCATTTATGTGGAGGGATAGTGGCAGAACATTTAGGAAAACCACCCCCAGTTCACCTGACCAAGATTCGAACCACAATCTCCCTGCCCTCAGCAGTCAAGCTCAACACGAAACTAGCACATAGTCAACTATGCCACCAAGGGGGGTAAGGAAATGTATAGAACTTTTGTTTGGGCTTAATAAAATATAATTTTTTTAACTGATCATAATATAGCATTTGAAATATTTATTTCTCAAGATATTAAAAACTACCCCAATAATTTGCCAGGTCGTCACAAAAAATGTTTAGAAGCCGTCATTTGGGGAAATGGTATACTTTTATTCATGGCTAAGGGGTATAATCTGGAAAAGGTTTGTAGGGTGAGCCCGTGTAAAATACCTTCTGCATGTGTTGATCTGTCTTGGCCATCTGTGCGAAGTAGTCGTCAGGCCTCCGGGTACCCACGCCCAGTTCCTTCAGCCTGGGCATGCCGATAAGAACAGCAGCCTGAGCTTGTCTGTGAAACATCATCTCTCTCTTGAAGTCATTGAACACAGTGTCTGTCTCCAAGCTGGGCACAGGCTTGCCCTTCTTTGTGGTGTTGCGTAGCTCCAGCTCTCGTAGCCTCTCCTGCTCCCCCAGCTAGACGCAACACACAACACACACTATATCATACTCATGTCTGACAACTGGTCATGTTCCTGTCACATTAGGGGCATGTGTTAACATTCAGAACTATATTATCTTTATCTATATTTATTATCTAGCCTGACAATTGCAGGTAGCTAAATTCTGTTGTCTAGTCCTGTATAAATTATTGGCCTACAGAACTAACAATATTATGAAAATAATTTCCTAACATGTCACAATAGTTTGAATGGATTAGTTTTAGTAGTGAAAGGGCCTGTAGTCCCGCAGTCGTGTCCTCAGGACTACATTTCTGCGCCGCTCACATTATGAGGTCACCGCGCTTAGGGAGCAAATAAGGCACCACCATTCCCCTCAGCTTTGTCCTTGCATACCGGCCAAACACCTTCTGTTAGGGTTACCTCATTCAAAAATTAAAAAGGAGGACCATCTATTCTAAGATTAATATTGAAATTATACTGTAGCATAGTTGTGATAAGCCTATATAGCAATTATACTACTGTAAGGCTGACTCACTTCCAGATTAACTAGAAACTTGAAATTTGGCAAACTTATACCTTCTAGCCTATAAACGATGGGAACATTCCAAAAAGTTAAAAATTTTAATCCACAACCCCCGAAAAGAATTCAAAATGGCGGAGAAACTTTTAAGTCGGTGCGGACCTTTCTTTGGATGTCTCTTGTGGCTAAACGGTAAGACCTATCAAAATACGGCTCTGGAATTAGATTAGTTTACATCCACTTGCAAAGAAAACCAGATGGGGACTTGGGGGCAGAGCCCCCAACGAGCAGAGCGAGTTACTATACAATAACACTTTCAAAATGGCTACGCCTTGCTACTAGCGGGATTCAAACCTCAACTTTATCACTAGCAATAAAGTCTATTGCGAATGTTAAATAGCAACATCCGTCATGAGCATCATCAATAAATATATCATACAGCAGTAATTTAATGTAATTATTGTGTTGACAAAATGAATGCCTTCGATCCATTGAGAGCAGGGATTGTCAACGAGAGTCCTGCAGCACTTAGAAATACCGTGAGATTGGTCAAGGGGACAGGGATTGTCAACGAGTGTCCTGCAGCACTTGGAAATCCCGTGAGATTGGTCAAGGGAGCAGGGATTGTCAATGAGTGTCCTGCAGCACTTGGAAATCCCGTGAGATTGGTCAAGGGAGCAGGGATTGTCAATGAGTGTCCTGCAGCACTTGGAAATCCCGTGAGATTGGTCAAGGGGGCAGGGATTGTCAATGAGTGTCCTGCAGCACTTGGAAATCCCGTGAGATTGGTCAAGGGGACAAGATTTTGAGTGGGGAAATATATTACGATATGGTGAAGAAAGTATTGTTGTCTTTTAGGGTATCTCTGAATTCCACGGGCCTCGGCCCACGATGTCAAATAATTGTTAGTGATCTCACAGTGTGGGTGGTAAGTGTGCTAGTTTATTGATTTCCAAAGCTATTTTACTATATATCTGTATTTCATTCTGTGGTTTTGTTACTAATTTTATATCTTTCAATTAACTCGTATAGGAGTAGGTAGAAATGTTTATTTTAATTTTAAAGTACGAAATTAAAACACTTTATTGTTTAATTTGCTACTCTGATATATTCTACTGTGGATGAAAAATAAAATGCTTACAAAAGTTAATATAAGGATGCCACATAGGGGTCTGCGAGCTTTAGTTTTTTCATTCGAGTTCAACTCGAGTCAAGTATATAAAAGCTCTTGAGTTCGAGTCAAGTTTAAGTATTGTACATTCTTAATTTTAAAATGTTAGAAAGTATATTAAAACACATGTTCTTAAAAGATTAATGACACTCATTTTTATAAATAGTAAATGATTTTGGAAAAAAAAAGGTTAAATAATGGAAATAATGGTTTTTAAATTAGAAATAACACTTACAAAACACAATTTAAAAACTAGAACACCACTCAAATAAAAATCTAATAAAAATACAAATGATTAAAAGGGTTTCAACACTCATGTGTTTAAGGACATTAAAACTACACTAATATTTATAAAACAAAGTTAATAAAATGAATAATTGCATGACTTGTAAATGTAAACAAGACAGTGTAGAATCACTGTCCAGTGATGTAAGGTAAGTGATAGTGAAGGAAGGTCAGGTCTAGGTAGGAACAAACACTTCTCTCTTCATGTCTTCTTACACTATTACACTTCCCACTTATTCAAACTTCCACAGTTGCACTTTAGTTTGAATTTTCAGAAATATTACTTTCTCATTAATGTCTCTCCATTTGGAAAATAAATATTTCCGAAAGTTCAAAACAATGTGGAACTGTGGAAGTTTGAAAAAGTGGGAAGTGTAAGAAGAAATAGAGAATTGTTTGTTTATATCTAGGGATAACCTAACTGTCCTTCCAGGTTGGCTTCCTCCACTATCACTTTACATTACTGTACACTGTTTTGATTATAAGTTAATAAAACTGACTTTTAATAAGCTAATATTTCCATAAAATGTGCTTCAGTTACTTTTATTTTATTATTATTATTATTTAGCACCGCGTCTTACTACCCGTTCGGGTTATACGATTTAAGTACTAATTACTCTAATGGATTAGGAATTGAGGAGGTTGAATTAGAGGAAGTGAACCTGCATTTGCGTGAAGGGAGAGTGGAAAACCACTCCCAGTTCACCCGACCGAGATTCGAACCTCAATCTCCTCATCCTCAGCAGTCGAGCTCAACACGACAAGCGCGTTAGCCAACTACGCCACCGAGGCGGGTTAGTGAAGACTGTTAAATGCCCACAGTCAGTCAGTTATGTTCAGTAATTGTGTACAGGGAATGAGGCAAGATCAGAACTCAGGACAAGATCATGGCGTGAAGTAATGTGACGAATGGTTTCCTAACACTGCAGATATTCTATCCACGCCATTACTAGAGTGGCCGGGCAGGCAACTAACTCTCTAGACTTGAACACAACAGAACATGCAGGAATTACTAAAACAGAGCTAGTATAGATAATAATAGTATGGCTTCTGATAGTTCTGAGAGGCGGACTGGTATACCTTGAAAGCAAATTCTGGAGCGAGAGGCGCCAGCCCATTGATAAGGTCCAGACGCTCAATCCAGCTGAGCGGTAGTTTTATTTCTGTCAGCTTTCTCTTCAGCTCTGCCTGAAAAATAAGACATTACATGTTTGTGATTGAGTTCCAGTAAATAATAACAATAATCTTCTTTCTTTATTTAAGTCGACAACATGCCCATTCACGGAAAAGTGCACTGAGTTAAGGTGAAAGTAAAAACAACCTTAGAATTCTGAAAAAGAAGTCGTTTATAACATTTACAAAGGAGTGCTCTTTAAGGTCATTACAGAAAAGTGCCAAGAAATAGCAATGAACTGTTCGATGTTTATAAGGGAAAGGTATTAAGGAGCAACCTATATTTTACACAACATTGTAAATTTGGCTCAGGACTTTTTATAAAACTTGGAGCTTCACTTATTTTTGCTGCCAAGGGGGGAATGCTTGTGTAAGACGGAGAGAGACAGACAAGGTAAGACGGAGAGAGACAGACAAGGTAAGACGGAGAGAGACAGACAAGGTAAGACGGAGAGAGACAGACTAGGTAAGACGGACAGAGACAGACAAGGTAAGACGGACAGAGACAGACAAGGTAAGACGGAGAGAGACAGACAAGAATCTGCTATCCAAACCGATGTTCTAGAGCAGTCGTTTACTGGACAAACAAATGTTCCTCTTTGGGTTTTGATGTTCCACCATTTTAACTGACAGTACACTAAGCACTATCAAGAAAGTGAGTCGGTCACCTGCCAACAAGTTGCACAGCGGAATGATTAGTTCTTCAAATACACTCCTAATAAAGAGGCAATCAATGTTGTTTCCAGAATTGTTACATTTATAGTGTCACTAGGATCGTGGTTTGTGTTTATTTTTAAAAAATGCCAGTAAAAAACAAATCAAAATTTATCATTTTCATCCTTTTGTTAGTGCTATTTGGATTGTGCGGCCAAACACTAATGACTCGTTCAAACACCATGTAAGTGTAATGTTATACAACAGATATTATGAAGGAAATATTTTGTGGAAAAATGTGGAGATCTCCACAAGTCATGCGAAAATCACAAAAATGCAATGGTCATGATAAAACAATTTGATGAAAATTGCCAAATAAATTTTAAGCATTGCATTGTTGTTATAAAAAATGGTTTGATGACAAATTGAACCAATAAAGGATAACACAGAAAGCTATCAAAGAGGAAGAATTAACCCCAGTCCCACTTGTTATCACTAAATTTAGAGAAAGTATTTCCTAGGTTCTAAATCACACACACAATATTGTAGCAGTCCATGGATGACACAGAAGCACCAGTTTAATGGACTACAGGGAAATGATTGTTGCAAGCTCTGTCTCACTGTACTTTAGTTGTTTCACTAGAAATAGGTCCATTGAAACAATCATCTCAAAATGACTGTCATCGTGTGTGTGACCAGCCAGACAATGTATGAGCCTATCTACAACCAGTGATGCAATATTCTCCTTGAGACACTATTCACTTGGAACCACCGTGATGAGAGTGCTCCTGTAGGGGATTGCGACCAGTGGTGAGAGTGCTCCTGAAGGGGATAGCAACCAGTGATGAGAGTGCTCCTGTAGG
>CABEEJ010005083.1:0-16805 GCA_901482245.1 Timema douglasi
ATGTTTTCTGTTTAGACCCTTCTGGTGGTAGTCTGGCGCTAGCCCGGCTGTTTTGGAATCCAATACTCTCTATCAACTTAACTTCCATTTGACTGCTACCGTGTCATCTTGGACACGTATTCTCCCGTGCTACGGGAAGCTCCTATATTTTTGTAGTTGCTAAATCCTATCATATTTGTCAGTTTAAAACTTAATGTTTTCCTTTGTACTTCTAAGAGCTACATGTTTTCCTTAATCAATTTAGCGGAAATTTATTACTGTTTTCCTGCTATCAATTGTAACACTATATCATCTTTTTATGTTTTTTTTATCGTTACTTACTCTACATATTAGAGTGAATGGTAAGTGACGATTCAGTTCCAATGTTGGATTAGCTACTTATGCACTTCTGTATAATATTTTTGTAGTTATTAATACATTATTATTAAGTTTTATGTAGAAAATACAATATAAAATATCATTATCCTTGCTATCCCCTTCCACAGCTTACCATAGTATAGTAGTAGTGATAGACAGGAAAATAATAGTAAAATATAACTTTAATCTAGTAAAACTGTTATAAACCTTAATAAGGAGACGCATTTGGAATTTAAGTTTATAAAAAAAACTATGTTTTCAAAGAATGTAGACTTCTGTCCCCAAGATTTTAAGTCATTTTCCCGGCTTAAGTTAGTTTTAAGAATAACAATTTATTTGCTTAGAGGGGAAACTTTCTAACTCTCAGAATACAATAATTTATGTTTTTTAAGTTGGTGGAGCTGACTAGTTTCTTCCATACTTACCGCCATTTTAAGTGATACACGAGGTTAGATCCCAATAGGAGTCATTCTTCTGGTGAGTAAAACTAGGAAGTTCATAAGCATTTTTTAAATATTACTTTTGCGATAATTAAAGGTAGCAGCTCTACTGGCATTGGCTGATTTAGTTAATCATAGGATTTTTATTTACAGCTGTATCATGTAATTAATGCTGAAATGCCATTCTTGTAATGATATGGAATTATACATCCCAGTAATTTATTATTCACATATATATTCAAAATTACGATATTATAAATGAAAGCGGGTAGTAAGATTTATTTGTGTTAAGCTGTTAAGTTGCAAGGTATGGCGACATCTTTCTACGTCTCTGTTTAAAAAGACAACGCAGTTTTGTAGACAGAAACGCACTTGGATGACTGCACCTTTTTTTTTCTTCTAAGAAGCTTCGAGAAGGAAATATCGCTAGAAATACTTCTTCAGGGTACGCATTTCTTCACTTTCCTTCCTAACGAGGAGCCGAGTAGGTAGAGTCTATGAAATCTTAATCCGTGTTTTAAATCTCACGTGCCGGGTATTATCGTGCATATGACTTAATAATAGTCGGGCTTTCAAATTCAAATCTACAACGTGTGAGATATCTAGCAAAAAACTGTTTATCTACTTACTAAACACACTATAAAACACCAGTACTTTTAATTTTTATAATACAGGATAGCAAACTTGGACCCAATTAAATCACTATAACAAATGTCACCCTAATTATGGCGGGCGAACAAACATTAATATATCAGGCTAGCTCTTTAAACGTTACATTCTCCTAGCTGTCATTTTCCTGTTTTTATAGAAACCAGAAGAATAACATAAGTTCCAGGAGAATGATATGACTGTATTATTTTAATTTTAAATGGCAATAACTTCCAATAGTAAATGTAAACTAGTGTATTCAAATGTCGGCAGTATTTGACACACACACACACACACACACATATATATGTATATATAAGTGTGTGTGTGTTAGGTTATGGGACACTAAATATAGTCATCAATTCCGAGGAGTATAAATTTCACGCAAACAATTTTTTGTGCAGAAATTGTTACAGATGGCAAGAATACACCAGAGTCATGAAGAACGTCTCAAGAAAATGCGAGATTTAGAAAGAAAAATATATTCCCTAATGAAGGAAAAGGCCAAAGAAGGTCCAGATCTTAAAGCGGAAATGAAAGAAGTACCAAGGCAGAAATATAAAAAAAGAAGACTTAAGAAACATGTTAAGCTTGTGGGAGAAATTACAAAATGAGAAACACAACGGAAACTAAAACAATAGCGAAAGAACACTGCTTCTGCAAGACAGAGAAGAAAATTTCCATAAGCAAATACACCTTCTGATTCTGGGGAAGAAGAGTTAGAAGCTGGTGAAAATAAGGCAGTGAATTATCCAAACCAAAAAATCAGGGGACTTATACAGAAAGAAAAGAAGAGAGTCAGATTAAAGAAAGATAGTGAATTTTTAAAAAAAGATGACACCATAAAGATATGACAAGAGAAAGTAGAAAAGTTTAAGAAAGGATGTGAACAACTTATTCCTCACAAGAGAGTTAAAGAAACTATGCACTGTGATCAAAATGATATCTAAAAAATATTTTAAAGTGTGAATTCCTGAGTGAACCACTCTTTACATCTTTTCAAAAATGTAAGCCCCTGGATCAGAAGAAAAAAAGAAGTCGCTTTACCAAGCCCTTCAAGGGAAAATATTGAAAAAATATAGGCTGATTGCCTCACTTGAGTTCTTAAAAGGTGATATAGTTAAAATCAATGTTTGGAAAGGTCGAGAGAAGAAACAAAGTTTAGCCAGGATTTAAAGGGACATTACAGCATTCTTTGAAGATGAAAGTAATAGTAAACTTTTCCCTGGGAAGAAAGTCTTCATTGAGAGTGAATCTGGCAGACATCAAATATGGTGTTTAGAAGATGACATAAAAGATCTGTGTGAAAAATGTAAGCAAGAGGATCATTCCAGGAGGGAGAATATTAGTTATTCAACATTTTCCAGGTACCGACCGAAGTTGGTGAAGAAAATTAAAGTTGATGAAAGAAAAACCTGTCTTTGCATAATATACACAATAATAAACTGTTAGTGCCAGCTGTACGTAAGTATGGACTTTTTGAATCTGCAAAACCAAGTGATATAAAAAATAGGCTGAGATACATAAAATGAGAATTGTTTGTTAAAGAAGTATCAAACCTGTAAATCCAAAGAAATCCTTTTAAGTGATTTCAGAGTAAATTATACAGGTGTTCACTTTAATATTAGCACTGCGTCTTATTACCCGTTCGGGTTATACGCTTTTAAGTACTAATTACTCTAATGGATTAGGAATTGGCAAGGTTGAATTAGAGGAAGTGAACCCGCATTTGCATGGAGGGAGAGTGGAAAACCATTTAGGAAAAACCACCCTCAGTTCAGCCGACCGAGATTCGAACCTCGATCTCCCCGTCCTCAGCAGTCAAGCTCAACACGACCAGTGCGTTAGCCAACTACGCCACCGAGGCGGGTGTGTTCACTTTAAATGGCGACATATCACGGAAACATACGCAGATAAAAATGGGACTCAAAAAACAGTTCAAAAGATGAACAAAAATGAAATTAGTTTCACACTCTTGGAAATGGGTGATCAGTTAAAGAACTCCGTTAATGAATATGCTGCTCATGTAGGAAGAGTAAGGAATCAACATGTAGCTTTGAAATATCAAGAAGAGAACTTGCAATTTAATGAAACGGTAATTCACATGAACTTTAGTGAAAACTACAATTGTAAATTCGCAGAGGAAACTCAAGCTTTCGACTTTGGTGGATCAAGAAAACAAGTTTCTTTACATACTGTTGTAACCTACCTTTCTGATCAAAACTCTGAAAATGATAAAGCTTTTAACAAAACTCTCAAAATGATAACACTATTAAGAGTACAGAGCTCCTGCACATTGATTGCTTGTATCATGGTGTTTATGCCATATGGGTTCATATTCGATCCGTATTGAAAACTCTTTTCGACTCTGTAAATAAATTTCACTTCTGTAGTGACAGCCCAATCACAGAATTTCGAAACAAAAACATGTTCACAGTGTTCTCAAAGTATTTTAGAAACATGTTCCTAAAGGTACAACACTTTACATGGAACTATCACGAAGCGGGGCATGGTAAAGGCACCCCTGATGGTATTGAGGGTGCCTGCAAACCAACTGCCGACAACCAATTTCCCAGGACAAAGATATATAGGATGTTGCAACTTTGATCAGTGCGCTCAAAGAAAATACAGAGAAAATTATTATAGAATAAGTGACTAAAGATGATGTTGATCAAATGAAACTAAGATTTAATTTTAAACACGTTAAATCTTCTAAAGGAACAATGTCTGTCCATAAGGTTGTGGCTGGCACAGCTGGATAACAGTACTTCAGATGAGAGAACTTAGTTGCCTCACCTGCTCTGGAGTTTGCCCTCACTATGGATGCAGAGTGAACCATGCTCAGAAGATCACCAAGAAACTGGATGTTGATGAGGTGTATAGGACAAACAATGACGCTGGTAATGATTCAAATGTTACAATTAATGCAAGATATGCAAACAACATTGACATTAATAGCATCGTGAATGGGACTGTCTTAAGAATCAAGATTCAAGGAAAGAAATAGTCCTTTGAATGTTATGCTATTGCTAAGGACATTGTTCATGGAGACGATGTTAGAGTAGAGTATCTGGTGCAGCAAAGAAAATAATCTTTTTAAGGATAATCCAAACAATGTTGATCATGACTGCTGTGTGAGTGACATTATTGATATGGTGTTAAACACTGAAATCATACAAAAAGGCAAAATACCATTTTATAGACTTGCACAGTAATATTTTAATGTGGCTAAGTTTTCCTTTTGTGGTTACATACAATGATCATGAAAGAATATTATTTTATGTGAAGTATTAAAAAAATAGTAACAATTGTTAGCGATGTAACGAGTTACAAGTTACATGTACAAACAAATGGGGTAACACTTACCCTCTGCCCTGTTGGACTCGAACTCTGGCGATCGTAAGCACTGACGACCTCTCTCCAACACACAGTTCCATAGACTAAACGAAGATGTCTTTCTACAGCCGGTTCAGGAAGAAATCCACGCCCGTGAAAAAAAACCTGAAGGCGGTTCGACACGCTTAGTTGCATCTTCATCCGCCTGGGTTATTCTCGAAGCTTCTTATAGTTCTATTGGTGACCTGACCAGCAGATTCCCCGCTCCATCCCTCCTTCCCCCCTTTTCCCTCCTATATTCCCCTCTCTCTGTGGATATGGCTGTCCATTTGGTTGCTATATATTGGGATGTTTTGCTAGTATTGTCACTCATTGCACCATTGACTTGGAAAAGGCGAGAGCGGCGTATTAAATTAAGGGTTTATTAAAGTCATCAACATTCTCTTTTGAATAATGGGGGCAGAGGTGGGTGGGGGTAATCACTTCAAAATTACTGTTTGGGATTTGCGAATTGAAATTTGTTATTATGGATAGAGTTTGTAGACTATTTTTAGGGATATGCTGCTATCACGTATTAATATTAATTTAACGCCATGGGGAACCTTGCTAATTGTTCTCGTCAGAACTTGATCTCTATTTTTGCTCCAGGTATATGACCTTTGGGTTTAATACTAACCGCCACTCTGATCAATTTCATTTGGATTTTTTACCCGCCTCGGTGGCGTAGTTGGCTAACGCACTTGTCGTGTTGAGCTCGACCGCTGAGGACGGGGAGATATAACTTCTAATCTCGCTTGGGTGAACTTGGGGTGGTTNGGGGGTCCTAAATGGTTTTCCACTCTCCCTCCACGCAAATGCGGGTTCACTTCCTCTAATTCAACATACCCAAATCCTAATCCATTAACGTAATTAGTACTTAAAAGCGTATAACCCGAACGGGTAGTAAGACGCGGTGCTAAATATTATTCATTTGGATTTTTGGGGAATATTAGCCTTTATGACATATATGATGTCCTTTTTTGAGCAGAGGCTTGCACGCTTGATTGTTGGCGTGCAACGCCCCTAAAGTAATTATATGGGAAATTAACTCCCACTAAGTGTATGGTTAGACAGGGCACTTACACTTATCACTGTTAAACTTTCTGTCGTACGTCAAGCGTGGTAGCTATGAGGTATCATGTTAATGTTTCAATTTATAATCTTTCAGTCTATTTCACCTTAGGTGAAATTTTTTGAATTATGTTAATGTTTCAAATTTTAATCTTTCTAGTCAATTTCACCATAAGTGAAAAAATGTTGAATCATGTCAATGTTTCAAATTCTAATTTTTCTGGTCAATTTCATCTTTAGTGCAATTCTATGTCAAACCATGAAAATGTTTCTAATTTAAACGTTATGGAGCAAATCATCTCTCATGAATAGTTATAGGTGATAATAATGTTTGCGATATGCGCAACCTACTCTAGCGATGTGTTATGACACATATCGATGCCTATACCTTATTATTTCATACCTTATGTGATTATTTTGGTAATCGATCATTGTACTTCTTCTATATTTGAATCAAATAAAATACTGTTGTTCTCTTGTAACCTTCCTGACTATTTCTGAGACTTAAAGGTGATTACAACAATGTTAATGATTGAGGATACTTCCTTCTATATCTAGTTTGTTCTCGACAATTATTTGCTTAATCATTGAAAATGGTAAAATTATGATTATTAAGGTAGTTTTTTTAAAAATTAATTCTGTTTCTTAATTTTTATCCAGTAAAGCAATTTTAATTTATCTTATTAAAATAGGGCGACAAAGCCTATCATTGTTAAATGTTCACTCTCCTGATCGCTCAATATTAGTTTTTTAGTATAAAAAACTAATTCTTGTGAAAACCACCTGACACATACCATATTCTTCAAGTTTAAGATGCAAGTAATTTAACTATGTAGGGAGAAACTTATCTGATGAAAACTAAGGTTTCGCCATTTTTTGGTTCAAAATTGACAAGTTATTTGCAAATCACCCCCATAAGCCTTTTGATGTGTCCAGAAAACAGACACTTTTAGTAACTGTTTAGCAAATATCTCCCGAAATTTATTTACCGTATATTCAACTTTAGAGTAAAAGTGAGATAAGAAGATTTATAAAATGTTAATTTTGTGATTTTTTTTTGCTCTCACTAATGACCAAATTTAACTAGCTGTTTTTGTTATTTTATCAATAATGATACTGTTTGTCTAAAGTGATAGTTAAAAAATATTAATATAATAAAATATCTTTTTAGTGACAAAGAGACACCACGTTACTTACGTTATTTCATTAGTAACGTTCTTTCTAAACGTTTTCTATTTTGAACTTAAAAGAGTCGCGTTTTTTAGGTTCACCGATGCAAAAGATAAAGTCATTAATGTTTAGTCTAAAAATTGTGAGTAACATTAAACGTGCTTTTTAATTACGGTAATGGACTAGCTCATCAGTGAGAGGAATACGGCATAAAAAATAATATAAGCCTATACGCCAATAGAACACAGAGGATGGTGGAGTTTCCTTTTCTAGACAGTTTTGAAAAAAGTCTTTAAACAATTAAACGATTTAAGTAAATATCAGTCTGAAAAAAGTATGTCGACAATTAACTCATATAAGTAAATATCAAAATTTTTTCGGCTAATATTTGGCATGACTTAATTTCCTTTCCCTATCAGGACCTGTAAAGTAAATCAGTGAAACAGTTGCCTCACTAATACCCTGGTAAATGAATATTAATAAAAAAAATTAATATATTTTTTTAATCACTGTAGTGAAATAGTCTATAATTTAATTAATTTATAGCTTAGTAGTCATATGTTAAGGTAACCATCCCCAAATTATTAAATAATTAATACCATTTGAAATGTATGAATGGAAAATTATTAACGTTTAAATCAAGTCATTTGCCAAAGTGTGTAAGTATAAAATCTGTCAATGCACATAACCATAGCTAATGACGAGTATTTCTCCCCCAAATGGCCTATTCCCCCTTAACATTAATTTGCTCTAACTGTGCGTCAGCCTCGCCACTAATTTTGTGTACCATATCTTAAAATATAAAAATCATTTAATAAACCTAGTTTATGGACACCATCCAATGACACCAATAATTTAAAAAAAACATGATTACATGCAATTAAAGAGAAACGACCTTCTCCGTCTTCAACCAGTGATTTAAGCATGATTCCTCAAAAATGATCACTATTACAGGGAGAAAGTTCTCTGGCAATCTAAATCTAATTTTATCTTTTCATACGTCAATACATTTGTTTGTAGTTGGCACAGTTACCAGACCGTTTCAATGTTGATACTTTACAGGTTATTCTAAAGAGTGCTTCCTACTTTGATTTTAATTTTATGTTTGTTTTAAGTAGCACAACTTGGGATTTAAAATATATATAACTTTTCGCACTTAAGCCGTTTTTACCCCAAAGAGATCCTGATCTCTCCGAGAGTTGTCCGCCACACTCTTTTGGCACAAACGCACACAATAACGTTAGTAAAAATTGTGTAAGGGGTGGGAAAAAAAACCTCTTAAAAGTTCTCTCTCAAGCCCACCCAAGCAAACAACCGAACAACAAGCAGAGGACTCTCGCCCTCCCCCACCCTTCACCCACCCCTTACCATCCGTGGTGTACTTACTAGCCAGGCAATTCCAAGTAATGGCACTTTAAAAACCTCTCCAAACCATTCTACTCGGAGATTCGTCACGCCGAGTAAATTACTTTATTGAGTGTCTTATTTTCCTCTTCAAGACACGTTCTCCATTGTGGCCCAAACACTTTGAGCAACAGAAGAATACATTTTGTTCGCAGTAAACTCTAGGAGTAGACCTGTTTTTAAGGTTTACAAGGAAAAGCATAATATCGTATAGTTTATTCGCTCTTTAGAGAAAGTTGACACACTCATATAATGTATCTCCTTCCCAACTAAATATACCATATATTTTAACTAGCCAAAAACTCTTAAAGAAACTTTGGGTGAAGTAATCACCCTGAACGTGGGAAAAGAATCGCGTTTTTGGAATTCAGCTTTGAAATAATTTCAGTTTCCATTTCAACTAGAGCTCCAATTTATTTGTTTGAAAAATAAATAGTACACGTATTTTTCTAGGTAGCTTTGAAATTTCATACAACCAAGTTTGGTTACATACAATACCACAAATAAATTATCTTCAAAGTTCTATACATTTTTTAATCTTAAAATAGTTACAGTTGCAATTAAATGGTGCATCACAAATATCAAAGAGAATTTACGCATTCTGTAAATATGAACAAATTGCTTCAGGTTTTGCCAAAGAAACGCATATCACTGTTGTAATTCTTCCCTCAAATGTAGCCAAGTAACAAAATTACCCTGATTGGCCTTAGAAAGGGACGAGATTAGACACACAAAATATGTAGTAAAAAACCCTTCAAAAAGTAGGTCATTGGAATCTAAATCGAACATTACTTGGTATCGACGGGATGGATTTTTTTTTCAAGCATCGCGTCTTACTACCCATTCAGGTTATATTCTTAAGTACTAATTATCCAATGGTTTTAGGGATTAGGAAGGTTATATTTAGAAGAAGTGTACCTGCATTTGCGTGGAGGGAAAGTGGAAAACTGTTTTTGAAAAAAAACTCAGTACACACGACCTATATTAGAACTTCAATCTCCCCGTCATCGTAAGTCTAGTCTACTACAAAAGTAGCACCTTAGACCACGCAGCCACCGAAGCGGGTTAGTATAAACTAATGCCCATTAAGAGTGAATTGATAAGTTTGATTGCTCTTTGTGATAATATCTAGCAGGGGAAACGAATACAAAAGTGAAGCCAGTCACACTTCTACTTACCCTTGAACCTTTTACAGAACAATAACGAACTACCGAAGGATATCCAGCAAAGACAAAAGTCCATTTTGTTTAGTTTCCAGCTCTCCAAATTGACATTCTTTGTAAAAAGTGACGGGGTCAACTGTACAGTCCAGTTTGATTTTGGAATTTGTTTTAAGGTAACGTTGATCTGTGTGTATGGGGTAGTGAAGAAAACAAATTTAAATGTTGGAAATACTTATGAACATACCCGCTTCAGTGATCACATAGTCCAAGGAGCTACTATCGTAGTAGACTAGGGTTGCCAGACGTACCATAAATACGGGAGTGTATCGTTTTCTAAAGAAATATCCCATTGTCCCGAAACATGTAATCGGGAACCCGATTATCCCGTATTTTAGAAAAATTAAATTAAATTATGTGAAAATAATTAGATTACAAAATTTAAATAAAAAAATGTTAAGTCAATGACAGTGAACTTTTCACATAGTGGACGAGAAAAACAAAAAAAATTGAGTGAAATGCCCAATCAACAAAATTGGCGCTATTACATGAAGACCAGTGAAAGAAAGTCTCAACACTCCGAGCTACTGATAAAATGTCAGTAACTTTACAGTATCCCAGCACACAACGCGCACGTGGAACGAATGTTTTCATTGATGACCAATCAGTGGACAAAAGAAAGAAACCGAATGTAACTAAATACAGTGGAGGGAATTTTGCAGAACTTAGTCAATGAATATAAGACTTGTTCTGAATTTTGTTCCTATTTATTAAATGACAAACATTTTTTAAAAGTCACAAAAAGTTCAGAGAGGTATCAACTACCAGATCGTTAAAGCGCTGCCCAAACTCTTTCAGATATTTTGTTTGTTTAGAAACACTTTGGGGGCGAAGTCTATCAGTCTTCGCGTGGTGAGCTAATGGGTGTGGTTATTATTTTTTATTATACAATTTTGAAGGTTATATACCGAACATAAATGTTTTTAAATAATTTGTGCGACTTTAATAAACCTATATCTTCATACAGTACATGTGTCCCGATTTTAATTTTGAAACTCTGGCAACCCTGCAGTAAACTAAACTGCCGATGACGGTAAAACCGTGGTTCGAATCTCGATCGAGTGTACGGAGGGTGGTTTCTCTAAAATAGTTTTCCATACTCCCTTCAAGCAAATGCGAGTATACTTAATCTAAATATAACCTTCCTTATCCCTAAAACCATTAGTGTAATTAACAAATAAGCGTTTAATCCGAATGAGTAGTAAGATGCGGTGCTAAGAAATATAACTTATGAAAATCTCACAGCTGATATGACGTGTTTAAAACCACAGATATTTTTAACAAAGGGTTTCTTTCGTTGCGAGCCACTGCTTTCATGGTAACCTTTCTGTGGTGTTCATATATGCTAATATTTATCCTTTAATTTGTTCCTATTTGCATGTCCTGTCATTCTTAATTAATTATTTACGTTTAATTTTATGGTTTCTTTGTAGAGATGAAACCGTATTGAATGAAACTATGGTCCGTGTATGGAACCATAATAA
Source organism: Timema douglasi (assembly GCA_901482245.1). NCBI lineage: Eukaryota > Metazoa > Arthropoda > Insecta > Phasmatodea > Timematidae > Timema > Timema douglasi. The sequence goes on from CABEEJ010005083.1 coordinate 11,170, forward strand.
CCAATGTATTCAAAAATTAACAATCTTTTGTAACAGTATAAAAACTCGAACAGTGTCCTTATTTTTACTATAGAAGTAATTTTAGTTTTGTACAATTTATTCGCTTATTTCTTTCTTGAAATGTCTTCAATGTGAGAAAAGACTTAAAGTTAGTTTGGGGGAAGTTTTTTTTTCTGCTTGCAAATAGATACTTTACGTTTATAATAGTGTTTATTACCAAATGCTGGGTCTACAACACAGGAGGAAAGACTGAACTTTATAATAGGGTTTATTTTATTGCCCCGTCATTTGTTAAAAAAATATATAAGGAAAAATGGGCAAACTGTTGCCTCTCTCTTTCACCATTGTTAGATTTTCACACGAAACTAGCTTGTCTGGGACTTAAAAAGAAGGAACGGTGAGTCACTTGTAACTTGGATGGGAAATCTTCAAAATGAGTCTACGACAGGGATTCCAACATAAACCTTCAAGAACGTTACTAGCTTGTTTCGGTGGCCGCGTGGTCTAACGCACTACTCTCGAAGTAGACCAGGCTGCCGATGACAGAGAGCAAGCGTTTCGAATCCCGGTCGGGTGTACCGAGGAGGGTTTTTTTAATAAACAGTTTTACACTATCCCTTCACGCAACCTTTCTCTTCCCTAATACATCAGCGTAATTAGTAGATAAGCTTATATAACCAGGACAGGTAGTAAGATATGGCACTAAAGAAACGAAAAAATGTAGGACGACTTGGTGTTGTGTTTATTATAATAAAGTTATATGTTAGTTTTTAAGCCGTGTATCGATATAATCAGTTGGTTAAAAAATGTTATTATTATTATATTATTAGTAAAAGAAGTCCGGGGTTCAATCCTCGGTCCCGGCATATATGTATTTGATTACCAAACCCTTCCTTCAGCTCTGAAAAGACGTGTATTAATCACAACTTGTGAATGTGTGGAATGCCAGGCCTCCGCCGTGGTTCGGATTCCACGTTAAACTGTAGGTCCTCACATTTCATCTCACAATCACCCTACCATTACACGTTAGCGTAAGTGCCTATAGCCCGAACGGGTAGTAAGACGCGGTGATAATAATAATAATAATATTAGTAAAAATTATTTGTTAAGGCCGCGAGCAATTTTTTTAAAAAAGCATATTGTATCCAACAGAGGAGCTCAGCGTGGTATTAAAGTAAATAAATGTATTTACGCCACGGTCTCAACCACGCTCCATTGTTTACAAGGGGAGAAGAGATGAGCGGCCAATTAAACTAGCACCGTGCCGCGCCGCGCCTCCTAGTGCTTGGGGCGGAGCAACACTGGTATGACATCACCTCACACGAACCATGGTGTGTCCCGCTTGTGTCACCAACAACTAGCCCCTCCCGACTACGAACTAGGAATAGTGAATAGACGTGCCATGTTCGTATACAAGTTTTCATATAACTACAGTAGCCCCATGGCTTCTTTGGTGCTGACTGACAGCTCACTGCTGTCGGCTTTGAGAAGTTCCCAGACCAAATTATGTATCCCTACACCGAACCAAATGATCTGCAAAAACATGTGTTTATTAGCTGTCACTTCTGACAGTCAAAATTTATGTATATACCTAAATGTTGACTGTCAGAAGTCAGCTGTGAGCTGTCAGTCAGCACCAAAGAAGCCATGGGGCTACTGTAGCACCTCTTACAGCTTCAGGTCAACCTCGGAAGTCTTGGGGTAAAGTGTTTGCCTGAGGAATCGATGTTCGTTGCGTTCAATTCCAGCCGAGGTCAACGGATTTTTCTTGAGCGATTAAAGTTTGTAGCACAACTTTCTACGGAGGAGAAGTAAAGCCATTTGTCTAATGACTATGTGGCATGTAAAAGAACACTCGAAGGTATGTGAAAAATACCTTTCCCAGCAAAATGTATAGGCGCTTTGACGCTTGTTCATAAAAATGCTCTTCTGGTGATATAATCAGTCGGTTCAGAAAGTGCACGTAAAATTCCTTACTATACTACTACTTCAGACTGTTAAATGTATCTAGCCTTCTATTTCGAGTTTCTGCTTTGGGTATATTTCGTGTAGGCCTCTAGTTATTATTGATATTGATACAAGCGACATTATTGCGAGCTGAAAAAGAGAGAAATGTTATTAAACGTTTGCACATCCATTAATGCAACAATAGGCCGTACCCTCACTCAGGGTAGCCACAATATCTTAGAAAGAAAATGCCTCCTGACTTTTTACCGGTTTAAAAATCTAAATTTTCTTAAATAAAACTTAAATCGTAATATTGATAGAAATGATGGGAAAAAAATTCAATTCGTAAAAAAAATAATTTATCACCGCGTCTTACTACCTGCCCAGGTTATAGCCGATATGACAATCTATTGGGGTAAAGATGAAGAAGAAAGCATTTTAAAGGAAGTGTATCTGCATTTGCATGGAAGGAGAGTGGTAAGCCATTTGAGGATAAACCACCTTAATTAGACCCGACCGGGATTCGAACCTCGATCTTTCCGTAATCAGCAGGCCAGTTTAACACGAAAATGACATATTAGAATATTCAGTCAATGAATCAGGTTAAAAATAATGTATTAATTATGAAATGCACTAAAAAAAACTTTTTTATAACTATTATTCATTAACTTTCTAACCAAGACAAGCCTTTCTTTCCTAGACAACACCGAAAACCATTTTATTTGATAAATTAGAGATGCCCTGATTTTCCTGGCAGTTTTAAATTCCCCAACTTTTTCCCAGTTTTTCCGCTGAACATTATTTATATCCCACTCGATAATCCGCTGTTCCTAAGCCTGCGCTGGGTTGCCCCTGTTGCTAGGACGACCTGTCCATCAAGTGAAGCCAGCGAGGGCGGGCGCGAGAACTCTCCCCTTCTCTACTGCTTAGCAAACACACACACACATATATATATATATGTATATATATAGAATATTTGATCATGGGAGATCAGTATCTAGTTCGGTCACCCCTGTATGTAGACTTTTAGCCGCTCCGTGGGAACAGAACTTTGCCCAGGGTATAGCTTGGAGGTTGTCTACACGTCGTACCCGCAGTAAGATGATATGATGATAGTGAGTATAATGGAGTGGAAGCAATGGGCATCTTAAAACTAACTTCAAATCTAACTAACCAGACCATGGTAACCATAAGAACAGCTCCCTTTCCGAAAAATAATATTTATGGTACCCCCGAGAATCGAACCCGGAGCCTCTAGATCAATAGTCAGAGGCGCTGACCCCTAATCTATACACATGTAACCTAGATGGAAAATGTAAAACAATATGAATAACATAATTTGAGAAACCAAGAGCAGAGAAGACTTAAACTAAATATACGGAACACTTAATGTAGAACCCATTAAATAATGTCGCCAATTTCCCTCAACTTTGGTTTATCGAAATACGCTCCAAACCAACAGGGTCAAGTGTAAGATAACATGTATGTTAGACTCAACAGTTGATGAATATCTGTCAAGGGTGTCCTGGGATTTCACGACAGCTTTCTCTCTTCATTAAAAAGTTTCTCATCTAATGCCGCTATGCTCATGACACATTTAAAAACTGTTTATATCAACATGTGAAGAAAGCTAAATTACATTTTTATACTGAAGCACTATTTTATTTTGGTAAAAAAAAAAGTTTTACTGTAGAAACTAAAAAAACACTCTCCTTTGGTCACGTTCCCTATAGCTTCACCTTAAATCTGTCCTCTTTCCCCTAGTTTGGATAATTCACCTAAATACAAGACTGACTATACAAGTCCGTTTCACTATTACCACCTTGCTGGTAAAGAACGCCTAGAAATGTTTATGAAACTCACCGCATGACGTGTGAGTGATTTCATCAATACTATAACCAATAGATACGGTAGTATCACACGTCCAAGGGAGTTAAAGTGACGCGCTTTACGCCTTACATTGGTCGCGATGCAACCAGAAAGACTTGACCGATACAAGGGTGCACTACGCACCAGGGGCTAGCCGTGAAATACGCCAGAAACGTTCATATGGGAGTTTTTTTGTATGCTCTACTCTCGATTTTCAACCTTTTTCAACTCACGGCAAATTGAACAAGACACAAAAATCAAGCAAAAGTCAAAGCACAAAAATCTGATTTTAAAGGAGAGATTTTATTACTAAGATAACGAGTGATAAGATTGTGTTTAAAAGTTCAATAGCTAAAATTCTAATAATTATTTGTTTCTTTTTAAATAACGTTAATCATGGATTTAATAAGATTTATTTTTATCTCTCAAAGTTTTCTTTCTTCTTTTTGATGTTCCCTCAAACCCCCGGGGCAGACCCCACGTTCCACAACGGATGAAAACTCTGCTCTAAAGTAAAATCACAGTTATTTTCAAGTAGCCATGCTATTTTTTCACTAAAATAAAATAAAAAGTACTAACATTTGTTGGTATTTTTTTTAGGACCGCGTCTTACTACCTATTTGGGTTATACACCTATATACTAATTACGTTAATGGTTTTAGGGAGGTTATATGTATAGGAAGTGTACCCACATTTGTGTGGGGAGAGAGAGTGAGGAACCATTTAGGAAAAAAGTACCCTCATTATACCCGACAGGGATCAAACACGATCTCCCTGTAATCAGCAGTCTAATCTCTTGCCAGAGTAGCGCCTTAGACCACGTGGCCACCGAAAGGGGTAGTAGGCCTACTAACATTAATTTTAAAGATAGGTGTGGATCCTAATGTTAGTAATGAACAACATCCAAGACCCGCTTCGGTTGCCACATGGTCTAAGACGTGGCCGATAAGGGGGGGGGGGTACGGGGTTCAAATCCCAGTCAGGTGTACTCAGGATGGTTTTCCACTCTCTCTCCACGAAAACACGGACACATTTCCTTTAAAATCAACCAGGATCAGGCGTGGATCACTGGTATTAATACGCGGTGCTAAGAAACAGCGTGCGGAGACCACAGAATTGGGGAGAATGTTTATTAACTATACCAGTAGAGTATAGAGAACCAGTCCCGTCATCAGTAGAGCTATCAACGACCAAACCCTAACCTTCCAGGTCAAAGTTCGTGAAGCTATCTTCGAGCTCAATCCTGCCAGTTGACTTTATAAACGAACACATTGTTTAACAATACTTATAATAATGTTACTAAGACAACGCCCAGAGATAATTAAGAGACAGAGACAGTGAAAGACTGTGTTTTTATTTTCTATTCCTATGCTCTGCGTCTTACTATCTGTCCGCTATCTACCGCTTATTTACACTAATAAGACAGGGATGATGAATTTAGAATAAGAGAACCCACCATTTGTGCCAAACCTCAGTACACCCGGCAGAGATTTGAGCTCAGGCCTTATCACTGACAAAACATACAAGACGAGAATTCCTATCATCATTTAATTTTAGACCTTATGTCTAAAGTTAGTGATAAGTGTGTTGATAATGATAGTGCTTTAGGGTGACCTGGCGGTCTAGGGGTAAGGTGTCAGACTTCTGTGCTGGCGGCCGGGGTTCAATCCTCGGTCCCGGCATAGATTTATCTGATTACCAAACCCTTCCTTCACCTCTGACAAGACATCTTGTGAATGTGGGGAGTGCCAGGCCTCCACCGTGGTTCGGATTCCACGTTAAACTGTAGGTCCTCCATTTCATCTCACAATCACCCTACC
>CABEEJ010005083.1:23513-48352 GCA_901482245.1 Timema douglasi
GGGGGGGGTAAAATGACGGTATGCTATGTCAAGTTTAAGCTAGTTTGAATAGTTCAGATGAAGTCTATATATAAAACTTCAAGACTCATCCTAATCTCGAGGTGGAAAATGTGAAAATATTCAGTATTACTATACTTTCTCTCTATACGAAAAAGTAAAAAGCACGTATACATACACGATAGAAAAACTATTATTCTCTAAGCTCAGTGATTGTTTCCAATAGCTTTACTTTAGGTTTATTGGTAAGAAGAGATGATACTAGGATTACAAACATTTCACTAGAGGTTTACAAGACAGCGGACACAGAACATGTAATAAAAATTATCAGTAACTCCGACAAAATATAATATAAGCCATAAAATATTTATTACAATAACAAATAACGAAAGTAAGTTAAATGTCAATTACACAATGATATTAATTTTTTTTAACAATACTAGTAACTTAAAACGTGTAAGAGAGCTAAAAATTTCAACCTGGGCGGGAAAATTTTGTTTAAACGTTTCAGAAACTTTGTAGCAATCTAACATTTTCTTGGTTTACATTTTTTAAGTATGAACATTACTAACATATTGTGGCGGGGAATTGTTTTGCTTATCTTCTGAATCCACTTTGATTTTCTTAAAATATAAATCGATTTTTGAACATTGGTTAACACTATTTGGTGTCCTCTTTATTTAGCTCTCAATGTTTTTAAATTAACCTTCACCTATACAAATGAGTTCTGAGACTTATATATCAGTTTTAACAACTCTGGTTTAGGCCTAAGCAAACTTCTATTGCTTGCACACACACAAATGTATACAAACGGAAAAAATCAAAGACGTCAGAGCAGTGTCTTTAACTTTTAACAAAATACGTGACCTCATAGCATAAGTTACAAAATACAAAGATCATAAAAGAATTTATAAAAACGGAGAAAAATTAAAAACACCATTCACTATTAAGTATAAATAAACTACGTGGCCTCATAGCAAGCACAAGCTACACAATACACAGATGAAGAAAATGTTATTCTATAACATGGTCACCGTGCATGAACTATAAGTGGCGCCTCTATCGAAAAGCATGAGAACATAAATGTAAATTATTTAAACTTATTGTTATAAATTACTCAACAAATAGTTCGTTAACAAACCCTAAGTCTAAGACAAAGTGTTTTTTGTGTGCTCTAATTTAACTTCTATTTAATTTCAAAAGACTTTCAATATATTTTGATAATGTGGTGTATTCCATTAAAAAAAAAATTAGATATGCAAATTTTGAATAAAGGGTGAGTCTAATCAATCTTGTTCAATGTTAATGGTCGTGAGAATCATAATTAAATTGTTAAAAACCACTTTTACAAGACTCTTTATCCCCTTGGGAGAAAAAGAGTGGGGAAGGGGGGGGGGGCAATGTAGGCCTACGCATGCCCCTTCCAGTTCCGGTGCATGGTGTGGTCCGCCAATGTAGGACATTTCAGTGTAAACTAAGTGTGGGCTAGAACATTAATTCCCAGACTTTTTTTTTTTCAGCCCAGCGCCTATTTCTGAAAATTGAATGCTGACAAACCATCATTTTCCCTAAAGTTAAATGTAATGAGCATTAGCAATAATAACCTTAAATTCATGTTACATTGTACAATCATACATAATTATTTCAAATTTAATAATAATTATTAAAAAATTATAAGTAAATTTGTTATATTTTGATTTATTTACTTCAAGGCCTTCTAGTGAAAATATGAGTATATTACTTAGGGAAAATAGAGATAGTAATTAAAATTCAAGTCAAACAAATTTATTAAAAATATAATATATGATATAATATAATTTCTATCACCTGTCAAAGGTCCCAAATTTGTCCCAACTTCTGATAAATGGTCGCCTTGAGCTTTATAAAATTCCACCAAACTAGCGATGTCAAGTTTCAATTTTGCTTAGTTTTAGTCTCAAGTCATTTAGTTCACATATTTCGAATCTATTCGTAAGGTTCGTCAGGTAGAGGTTTCTTTATATGTATCCCAAGGTCCGCAGGTAGGGTCTTACTTAATACTTAATAGATTGGTTTTCAGTGACTATTTTTATGTTTCCTAGAATGGTACATTATGAAAACTTAAGTGTAACTACTTATCACCTTTCTAGAGGAAGGTCTCAAATAATATTGGGGTAAATGTGTGTATGAACAAACGCATTTTTTGCGGAGAAATCCGGAACAAACGATCGCAACCTTAAATATGTCAATTTTTAAAAATTTAAGGGTGGCGGAGGGGGTTGCGGGGGGGGGGGATATCGTGACGTTTAACTCGCAATGTAAACGTAATATCGTAATTGAACCTACCAAAATAGATCAAACAAATTTTTAGCTGGACACTCTGATACAAACAAAAAACAAACCATTGCAATCATAAAAAGATAAGTTTTTACAAATTGGGAGGCGTATTTCACGGATGTCTTTATGTAAATGCTGAGGAACATCTTTTTAACTACCCTTAAAACTCCATAAAATACTTTATGATTATTTATGGCCATAGCTTTAGACGCGCTAGTAAAAATGATTTTTAAACTATTATTTATTCGAAAACACGTTCTAAACATTTTTTTATTTCAACTAAACACTTTTTTTAAATTTTTATTTTTCAATCACGAACCATTTATTTGCCAGCCCGACCTCGCTTCACGGTGCACTTAGTCGATACGACAGACACTTCAAATGGAGTGCGAAAAAAAAAAGTTTCTTTTCGTCGGAAAAAAGCTTGTATCGCTGTCACCACACCCTTATAATAAGTATCTTATCATAATATTAATCTTTCACACCATTAATTTCAAACAAATTCGTTGATTTCTTAAATAGTATTATTCTCAGTGCACTATTCATTAATTCATCCATTAATTACTAGAAGGTCCGTACGACATATTAGGTCAGTCGGTAGCGTTAGGGATTTTAGGTTCGATTCCCGAGACGTCCGAAAAAAAAAAGGTCAAATTGGCGGAGTAGGCGTTTCTTCCCTTAAGGTGGAAATATGTGGACGCGAGAAAAGGTGTTTTTTCACTTTTTTATATAAAAACTATTTTGAACAAAATAAATATAATATTGCTTCAGTACAAACATAAGAGTTTAATCTTCTTTACATTGTGAATCAACCGTTTTTGAATACCAGTCGAGAGTTTCCTTAAATTTGATGACAGCTTTTTTCTTTTCTTTTAAAAAGTTCCTCAACTCATGTCATTATGCCCATGACAGATATTCAACAACTGTTGATATCAGCGTGGGAAGAAAATTAAACTATGTTTCTACTGGAGAAATAATTTATTTTGTCCAAGAAAATGTGTTGATATAAAAACTGCAAAAAACTTGATCTTTTCTCGCGTTCCCTACATACTCGTCAAAAAGTCAGAGGATTGGTTGGTAGGTCTGTTTTCAAGTTCAGTTAGTTTGTAATTTGTGTATACATATAATCAACCGGTTCACAAAATTTTAGTTAGTAATTGTAATAATAACAACTAATGAGCTTGTTACCTCTTAGAAGAGCAACAGTTAAGCAAAACCCACGCGTTTGTAGATATTTATTTACCTAAAATGCTTTTAAACGCCAACTAGAAATAGTTGAGTGACATGTTTTGTAACTTATCTAAAGTTTCAGACAAAAAATTCTATATGTTCTCAGTATTTTTATGCAACGCTATAAATAACATTTTCGACACATTTATAATTATTAAAAACAAATATTTTAATGATATTTTCAAAGCCCTATTAATAATTAATAAAACCAATAGATTTATTTTGAAAATTATTGCAGATATAGCTAGAGATTCCAGTGACTTCCCCCCGACTTTTCCTTGACACATTTAATTGCCTGACTTTTTTCAGCCGCGAATCAAACCTGTTTTTAAATAAGTGCATCCACATTAGCGTTTAGAGCGGATAGGAAAATCAAAATTAATATCGAGATTCAAACCTCAACTTCCCAATCATGAGCAATATAACCTATCACGATCCTGAAACCTTAGACTTTGTGACCACCATTGCGAGTTCCTTCTGTTCTGCTCTTATGGTTCGGCGAACATATGAATTCAAAGTTAAAGAGGTTTAAAGTTATTAAAAAAAACTGTAATAGCATTCATCCGATTTCAAACTTAAGGTTCAGATAAGGGTTGCCACTATTTTATTACTACCAAATTCCCTGTGTTTTCCATGTTTTACAAAAGAAATTCCCATTTTCCATGTAGCTTAGATTGAAGAAAAGAGTAATAACATTTCATTTTTCATCAAACTGACTAAGTGTGAAGCCATATAACTTATGTTTAAAACATGGTGGTTTAAGATTGATTGGGAAATACATCTTTAGTAGCTTCGAAAACCTTGTTTAAAGGATAATAAGACATGTTTGAATCAGCGTGCTTAATTTTTCAGTTCACATTTTCGTCTATCCTAAGACCTACTATTTTAAACTTTCAGCTAAATGACCCAAATTAACAAATATTCCAGTATTTTCACTAAATTTTGCGAAATTCTCTGTTATTCCCGGCTCTCCCGGTTTTCCGGATGCTTAAAAACCCTGTCATATAAATATAGATGCGTTTGCTAAGGCCGTAAGCAAAAGTATAGGCCTATTTTAGAATACATTCTCCATTACATGACCCACTAATACCCTTAGATGTCGAGGGTTAAAATGATATTTACCAGAACAGCAGTTAAAACACAGTCCCCCACCACACGCAGCATAATCATTACTGAACGAGCAACGAGATTAATTGCAGCCTGCTCATAGCCCCCTCGCCTCAACCGCTCGCTTAAAACTACGTCAGGCAAATTTGTATTTTAAATGGTTATTTAAAAAGTCCGGCGTAGCCCCCTTCCCAACGAACCACCCATCCATCTTGCGAGGAGATAAAAGCGTCATGGTAGTAGTAATTATAAGCTTCTCATGAGACAGGAAGATTAGTAGTTAGGAATATCAGAGGAACAACAAATATGTCCCAGGATTTGGAGGTAAGTCAGAGGTTCGAGAGCTGTGTGTGCGTTCACATGTTTGTTTACAACGACAAGGGGTGAAATAGTAAAACATACTTGAGATGAAAGGGACCATCGTTTGATACCAGAAGGTTCTTTAAAAATAACGTGGCATATTTGAATGGGTTAATCTGACTACACGGATATTATTATTATTATTATTTAGCACCGCGTCTTACTATACGTTCGGGTTATACGCTTTAAGTACTAATTACGCTAATGGATTAGGAATCGGGAAGGTTGAATTATGGGAAGTGAACCCGCATTTGCGTGGAGGGAGAGTGGAAAAGCATTTAGGATTTCCCCCCCCCCTCCCCCCAGTTCACACGAACGAGATTTGAACCTCGATCTCCCCGTCCTCAGCAGTTGAGCTCAACACGACTAGCGCGTTAGCCAACTACGCCACCAAGGCGGGTTACACGGATATTAAAACACTTGGTGTGTTAAGTGTGAAGTAATTAAATTGTTTGTCAATCATGTACTGATATACCTATCAGTTTATTTAGAAAGTGCAGCCCAATTTATAAATTAAAAAAAAAAAACTCTAAGAACACAACACGGTCAAGAATTTTGAAACCCTTAGTTGTTATTATTACTATTATTATTATTATTATTTCCAAGGAATTGAGAAAGCTTTGATACTTCATTTGTAGTGAAAATGTCAATAGAAATATTGAAATAATTTAGGTTTATAAAGACATATTTTATAAATACAGTAGCTACATTCCAAAGATAAGCACAATGGTTGTTAGTGTATACTGTATAGTATTGGGTCATAGATATATTGCATGAAAAACACAGTACCCGCGAAAAAATGAAAGCATGAATCAGCCAAACTATTCAGAACAGTCAACAATAAGTTTACACATATGTTTTAAAAGTCAGCTTTGCTTGGGCATAGTTACATACCAGTAAATTACATTTAGCAAAATATCAGTAAGCATGACATATTTTTTAAGCTATAAGTAGGTGCGAAACGAGGTCAAGGGGTTTCTTGTTTTTCGGAGAGTCTTTATAGCAGAGGTCCCCAACCTTTTTGTACCTTAGAGCATATTCAAAACTAACGGTAGTGCTGCGGGCACCAATTACTTTTTCAAGGAAAATTTACTAACTCCCACCAGGCTCAGAGGTCAACCTCGACGCTTTACAAACGACTGGTCAACTGCCATGTTAAGTTTACAACAGCGATTGTGGCGTTACATGTTGTGGGTAATACTCAAGGCCATAGCCATGGGAGGTTCAACCCCCTCCAAGTTGACAAAAAATAAATTTAAAAATACAGCTTTATTTACGGGTTTAACAAGACCAAAATATAGACACAAGGAACATTTAACTATTCACCACCATTTTGGAGCTTGGGTACATTTTTTAAATATATATTTATTCTGTGTTTATTCTGGCAACAAAGCTGGGTAGACCCTAAGTACCTTGGGTAGACCCATGTCAAGATATTTGCAAAGGAAATAGGAAGTATTAGCATGGTATTAGTGAGTGTGAAGAGAATGATGGATGGGGGTGGGTATTTGAGATTAGGGAAAAGAAAAATCATTCAGCTTGAAACTAGGGTGGTTCCGAGTAAAATTACACTTTGTAAATGAGTCGGCAAAGAAAGAGGAATGATAGGGAGGGATTGGAAAGAGACGGGACTGTTAATCACCAACTTATTGAGGACAGCATACCTGGAGATAAGCACAAACTTGAATTTTGTCGGAAAAGTGACATTAAAATTATTAGTCAAGAACTTTTTCAGCTGAGGTCAAAAAGTGTCGGGCAGACGCAAAAGGCTCGGCGGGCGCCATGGCCCCCACGGGCATAGGACTGGGCACCCCTACTTAGAGAGTGTTAAGAGGTTTTTGATACTCGACGGCAAAGAATCTCGAGGTAGGACTTGTCCAGGACGAGGCTGTGTAGTTCACCGATATAGACGTATTCAAGAACGGTTTGCGAGACTGACTGGGGCTAGAGCTTTCGAAGTATTTGACCAATTAACTGTCTACATCGCATTATGTTCTTTAGTTTTTAATACATCCAACAACACGAGTTTTACTATTTTAAACGCGCCTACCCAACAACTCCCACCATTTGATAGGATATCCTGACGAAGTGACACATAGATCATAGGTATGGAAACGGGCATATAATATAACATAATGTGACAATAATAATGATTCTACACATAATATCAATGTTTATCTAACGAGCATTATCGCGGTCGTTGATTTCATATTTATTTTGGAGAGTCAGTATATATTTCAGTTCTAAGGGTTTTACAACCTGTTCATGATAACAGCAACTTTTAAAATCATCACCGCGTACCTGTTCAGGTAATATGCATTAATAATAATTACTTTGATGGGGTAGGTATGAGAAAGGAAGCATTCTAGAGGTAATCTACCTGCATTTGCGTGAAAGAAGAGTGGATTTTTTTTAAAACCCACCCTTAGTATACCTGACCAGGATTTAAACCCGATCTCCCCATAATCAGCAGGCCAGTCTAACAAGGTGACACCTTAAACCATTTAGTCACTGAAGCGGATAGCAGCGACTCAAATTAAATATTAGTGACACAGGATGAGTAAGATTCATTTTAAAGAAATATACAAAAAGTCATCTGGCGAGAGATATTGGTAAATTACCCTGTGAGAAACCACCGTTATTGCTCCCAGTCGGGATTAGAAACGAGTCCTCGACCTCCCAGGCCAGTTATGAGTACACCAGACGATCTCTTGGCATTGGGCTATCATCAACTTTACCAACGATATTTTTTTAGTTATAAGACCTTCTCTTTAATTATTTAAGCGACAAACAGAATGGATCTTTGTATAAATGTATCCAAAATTAAGGTGATAGTTTTGATAAGAACGGCTCAAGAAATGATTGTCAGCATAATATAAATGGAAAATTGTTAGAACAAGTGAATTATTTTGTGTATATGGGCAGAATGTTCTGTAAAAATGGAAGGATGGATGGTGAAATCGACATGCAGGTGAATGCATCTTGGAGAGTAGTAGGGTGTATGTGGACTATTGCAAAGAATGAGGTAGTGTCGAAAGAGACAAAGATGGCGGTATATAAAAGTGTGTTTACACCAGCATGGATGTGAAGTGTGGGTTTGTCAGGAGAATCACAAGAGCAAGGTGAATGAAGTTGGAATGAGATTATCTAAGAAATGTATGTGGAAAAACTTGTATGGACCGAATCAATAATGAATGAGTGCTGAAGGAGTGCGGTTTGAAAGGGAATCCAACAGGTCAATGTGAAAAAAGCATTTTACGATGTTTGGATATGTTGAGAGGACGTCCGTGAAGTTGCCCCCCCCACTTTTAAAAATTCAATTTTTTATGATTGCAATCGTTTGTTCTTCGTTTGTTCCGGATTGTTCCGCAAAAATTTTCGTTTGTTCCGTTTTGATAGGCCCACAAATGATACGTTTACATTGAAGGGCTAACGGTAGTCCACACTCCCACCCTATTTTTGGAAGGTGATATTTTTATGATTGCTATCGCTTGTTCCTCATTCTTTCTAGATTGTTCAATAGTTACTTCTTTTTTGTTCCGTTTTTATAGGCCCACAAATGACATATTTACAATGAACGCCCGTGAATTAAGCCTTCTGCCCGTTTTAAAAACCAATGTGTTTATGATTACAATAATTTTTTATTAGTTTGTTTCAGATTGTTCCGCAAAAATAAATTTATTTTTCTGTTTTGATACCCTGACAAATATATGTTTACTTTGTAAGTTCGTAAAGTTACCTCCTCCTTCTCCTCCTAAAAACTTTAATATATATATATATGATTGCGATCGTTTGTTCTTCGTTTTTTCCTGATTGTTCTGAAAATAATCTTTTGTCCCCCTTCTATACCTCCATAATTTGTATGTTTACATTGGACGTCCGTAAAGTTGACCCCCCCTTCCTCCTACTTTTAAAAATCCATGTTTTTATGATTGCATCCATTTGTTATTCGTTTTTTCCGGATGGTTCTTCTAAAAAATACGCACACTTCGTGGTGGCAATGACTTATTTACACTAGGATTGTGGTTTGGCATCCTTATGGCAACTCCATCACTTTTGCCCAACCTCCCTCCCTGCCACACATACACACATACACACACACACACACACACACACACACACACTTTGCAATCAATAATTTGTTCTTAGTGCATTTTAGATTTTGCTTAAAAATTTTCCTTTATTCCTTTTTCGAAGACTAAAATATTTTTGTTAGTAGTAGCTCTCCTTTATTATTTCAAAACTTGAAAAATTTTTGTTTAAAGTTTGTTGTTAGTTTGTTCTAATGTTCCTAAATATGTTTTTCTTTATTTTGTTTTAAATTGATTTTAGAAAAAATGTTTTATTTCCTGTTAATGGTTTTAAAATTAATATATATTTATCATTATGCTTAGCTCCCTTTTCCCACCTCATCTAGTTAAATTTAAAAAAATTGAATTAGTATTTTTATATTTTTCTTTTGTTTTTTCCAGATTATTGTCCATCGTATTTTAGTTTGTTCTTTCTTAGATTTCTTATAAACTCTAAATAAACCAGTGTCACTAGTGATGACGAATGGCCTTTTGTGTGAGTGACTTGTGCGGTTGCACAGGGCCTTAGGTAAAGGAAGTGCCACCCTCTGTGTCTAGACTCTTAGGTCTATAGAATTGACAATCTTTTATGTGATTCCCTCACTATGAACAATACAGCAATAAAGATGCCAAGCAAGTCGGAAATACCAAAACTGATGAGACGATGCTATACAACGTTGCATGTCATACAACTTAAAGTAAAAAAAAAAAATTATAAATCTCACCTCCCATTTTCAAGCTTTATAATATGGCTTCATCTAATTGGGTAGTTGTAAAATCACTGACAAAATACCTGAGTGGTATCATCCCCCGCCCCACCAACCCTCTTTCCACCCCTCCTCAAGGAGCTCGGAGCTATGTTCTTCTGAAGCGTTGACACCACACCATACTTTTGTTTGCTACTAATACCGTTATAATTTATTAAGTAGTAGCTTTGGCCACAAAGAAGCGGTTGGCAGGAAATGTCATCTATTTCATTTCTAGCACTTACAAAGAAGGAAACTCCTTGTCAATTAAAATGATTTAATGATTTATTCAAATCAATCTATGTTTATAAAGGGTCTACAGACTTAGATGACCAAAAAAGTGATCAAACAAGTAGAGTAAAGTAAGTAAAATACCTAAACCTCTAAAAAATGACTACAAATCTGCAAAAAAAGTCCAAGAATTTAAATAAAATATTGAAATGAATGCATACGACTAAATCATAGACACGCTTTACAAATAGAAACCAAATATAGTTATGCAATGAAAGCCCATTAAGAAAAATTAAACTCATGGACTTGGGGAAGGATAATCAAGGTACAAATGAAGATTTTGTGTATATCTCCACAAGAAGTTAACAACTAAAAAAAAACTTCACAAGCTCACGTCCCATTTGTGCAAGAACTAATGTGGAACAAACAAAACTTTTTGCGGAACAATCCGTAACAAACGAATAACAAACGATTGCGGTCATAAAAACTTGAATTTTTACAAGTGGGGGGGGCTACCGTGAAGTTGGCCCCCCCAATGTAAACATATAATTTGTGGGCCTATCAAAACGGAACAAACGAAAAATTTTGCGGAACAATCCGGAAAAAACGAAGAACAAACGATTGCAATCATAAAACCTTCAATTTTTAAAAGTAGGGGGGCTACCGTGAAGTTGGCCCCTCACTAGTAAACAAAGCGCCACAAGTTCACGTCCCATTTGTGCAAGAACGAATGCGGAACAAACGAAACTTTTTGCGGAACAATCCGGAACAAACGAAGAACAAACGATTGCGATCATAAAAACTTGAATTTTTACAAGTGGGGGGGGTACCGTGAAGTTGGCCCCCCCAATGTAAACATATCATTTGTGGGCCTATCAAAACGGAACAAACGAAAATTTTTGCGGAACAATCCGGAACAAACGAAGAACAAACGATTGCAATCATAAAAACTTGAATTTTTAAAAGTGGGGGGGCTACCGTGAAGTTGGCCCCTCACTAGTAAACAAAGCGCCACAAGTTCACGTCCCATTTGTGCAAGAACGAATGCGGAACAAACGAAACTTTTTGCGGAACAATCCGGAACAAACGAAGAACAAACGATTGCGATCATAAAAACTTGAATTTTTAGAAGTGGGGGGGGCTTCCGTGAAGTTAGCCCCCCCAATGTAAACATATCATTTGTGGGCCTATCAAAACAGAACAAACGAAAATTTTTGCGGAACAATCCGGAACAAACGAAGAACAAACGATTGCAATCATAAAAAATTGAGTTTTTAAAAGTGGGGGGGCCAACTTCACGGACGTGTTGAGAGGATGAGTGTGGATCGAGTGACGAAGCAAATAGATAAAGGTAGAGTGTTTGGATCAAAAGAAAAGGGTAGGCCACACAGATCATTTTTTTTTAAGCCGTGGGGCCTGACAGTGATTGATACTTAGCCGCTGACCGAGGTGGCCGTCTTAAACTATGAAAAAATGTATCTAATCACCATGAAAAAAACAACCTGGGAAACTACTCAGTTTAACTCCCACTCAATTCTATCCCACCTAAAAAGATAAATAAATGTTGTCACACAGCTAATCATATAATTACGCTTGAAAAAAAACATACGATAATAATAATTGCAACAATGCATTATACCGAGAGGAAGGTGGCGCTCAGGTCCCAAACGTTGTGAGAGAGGGGCGTGGGGATGGGAAATACAAGGGCTTGTAGCATGAGCTGCAACCCACACTACACGCCCACTCTAAAAATTCATCCTGTATGTAAACTTGACATGAAATCGCAAATTTATAAAGCTAAAATAAAGAACATAAAATATACTTGTTTTAATTAATTTTCCAAGTGAAGGGTGTGTTGAGGCATGAAACTAATTTGCCTATGAATGGTAAATTTGGGATCTTCAAGACGTTGCACCTGGCCACAGACAAGTAAGAAAGAAACAGATTCTCAACCTTACGTGGGTTTCGCTGCGCTCCTTTTGACAGCTTGAGTCCTTCAACACTGCGCTACGCTAGTGTCACTGCTGGGTGATGATAGGACTAACCGCAGCGATCCTAGTGTTGAAGGACTCAAACTGCCAAAAGCAGCGCAACTATTTTAACCTTGAGATTAAGTGTCTGGATATTTTATTTGTCTGTGCACCTGGCTCTATATATCGTCTATAAGTGACGTTTTAAAATGTTAAAGAGGTCAAGTGATCCCACCAGACAGAAGTCCAGCTGATAGGAGAGAAGTACACTACCCCTTTTCCCTGGATATATCGGTCTCCTGTCCTTTCTCGTCAAGAACTATCATGTCGAGTGGTTTCAGCTCGAACATGTAAGATACTAGCGCCGTCTTCTTCCGGTCGTAGATAAGAAGCTTAGCTACCAAGGAAACAAGACTCGAGTCAAGTGGAGGGGAACATATTTTACAGCTGCAGTGGGACTTCTTTCAAAACACAACGTCTCATCTCATTCTTTAGTTGGTGCTCAAGTGAAAAGAAGAGGAACAAGTTTACAGAGAAGAGAATTTATTTTGAAACCTGTCCCTGCCTGTAACCGAGGAGTTATAGAGGTCAACTTCAATACTAGGCGTGTCTAAAATACAATATTAGTTTATTGATTCATTCTCTTAGGGTACGGCCAGACTGGGTGAGCGAGAGAGGGACTAAAAATAAATAAATATAACACACTGGTTGTAATGAGAGGTGGCCAGATTGGGCGAGCGACCCGAGCGACGCACTTGAAAGAGAGATAGAACTGGTTATATTTTTCAAGAGAGCGCTTGAGCCGGAACAGTCTAGTTTACAGGAGCTGGGCAATATTATCGTATGTTGGTCCATTGAATGCCAGGACCACTTCTCAATTTGACATAGTTTTTGACTTTTTAAAATATATTTATTATTATTATTATTACTATTTAGTACCGCATATTACTACCCGTTCAGGTTATACGCTTTAAGTACTAATTACGCTAATGGATTAGGAATTGGCAAGGTTGAATAAGAGGAAGTGAACCCACTATTGCGTGGAGGGAGAGTGGAAAACCATTGAGGAAAAACCACCCCCATTTCACCCGACCGAGTTTCGAGCCTCGATCTCCCCGTCCTCAGCAGTCGAGCTCAACACGACAAACGCGTTAGCCAACTACACCACCGAGGCGTTTTTAAAAAAAAATATCATTGATAGGTTTAGCACATTTGCTACTAACAACCTAATTTAATAGGCAAGATCATATACAATATATATGTAAGAGTGATATTTTAAATTACTTCCAATATTATAATAAAAGTAAGCATTTGCAAATAAGAATCACCATTAGCGTGGAGAGAGGATGAGAAAACCACAATAATAAATCAGTTGTCAAAAACCACCCTCAGTTCACTGAGCCCAAGATTTGAACCTTTGCCTCTTCTTCAACAATTATCATGAGTTATCTGCTAATTACGTGCTCGCCAGTTTGGCCACCCAGTCGCTCAGTCGCTCGCTCGCACGCTTGTCAGTCTGGCCGAACCCTTACCCATATATTACACTTCCTGAACCGGGTTGACTCAGAGGTATGATGTGGCACTTTGTTCAGAAAATTGACGTTAAATACCCTAAATTAGTAAGTAAAAAAATCACTAATATAGGCCTGATTAAAAAACAAAAAATTACTAACCTATCCTTGAACTCAGTCTCATTGCTATTATGTCGGTCATAAAAATAATTGTTTTACAGTACAAGTAGCCTATAGTGGGATTCTGATAAATACATACACGGTTGGAAGATAATATTCTTACTTCCTATTAGAATACTCCTATAGTTAGCCTGTAAAGTGTGGCTAGCTTAATTAAGTAGTTTATCAAGTTATCGTGAAGATACAAGTTAATTTACATTTGATTTGAGATTAAACAATAAAATTGATAACATATACATACACACAATTAGTTATTTGTATGTTTGACACAAGGACTATTGATAACTTAAGCCAATAATATGTGGATGAGAAAATGCACCAACATATTCCTGGAAAGAGGATGGCAAAAAACTTTGAATAAAGTTTCTACTACCCAAGTAAGAGTCCTAAGAGCAAGTTCTATTAGAAGAGCTCCCATTTGTCCGGTTATGAACTTACATAATTTTCAAGTTATTTAAACCACATTTTTATGGGTTTGTCATACTCATCAAATTGCTTTCCACTAGAAACAAAGCTAAAAGCCACAAATATCTGATTTGTTCGAAAAACTGTTGAAGTAATTTTAACCCAATTTGATACAAGTGAAAGAAGCAACGATTGAAAGAGTTCTCACCAAAAAAAAATTCAAAATATTGTACAATATGAAAAACACTCCATAAAAATAGGATGAATGCCAATTTCTTTTACCAAAGCGTACATAAGATCTTTAATGTTATGTATGAACGAGGAAGAGAGTATGTATACTTTGAAAATAATTTTATAAGTAGTTTTGTACAATGTCTTTCACCAAAAGTGGTCGGCCAAAGTTTAGTTTCACTGTGAGCAAGCAATTTCACGAAACTAGGTATGTTCTCATATCTCCACAAAATAGAATGAGGTAAGCATATGGATCAAGCTTTTCTATAAGAAAGCTACAACGCCTTTTGTTTTATTAAGGACGTACTTCAGTAGATGTGCTTTCTTTTCACATTTAATTTGGCTAAAAATTAATTTCATACGGGGTTTAAAGTGACACTGAACACTTACAATGTTATCATAATTATCAACCGTTTCCAGCCTGTGGCCGGGTCAGTTTAGTAAAATGCCTTCATCTCCCTCTATCCTTCCAACAGTCTTCTCCTTTTGATTAAACAATTTCTGTTATCTGCTCCTTCCATCCCTTTCTTGGCCTCCCTTAAGGTATTTTACACACATACTTCATAACCAACATTTTTTTCAGCATCCTCTCTTTTTCCATTCTCATTACATGCCCATACCATCTCAGTCTTGTTTCCTCTGCTATCATTACAATGTTATACTGTCCATAAAGCGAACTTAAAATATTATATAATCTCAGTCTTTGATATAATTAGGTAGTAACTATATTACGTATTTTTTTATGAAACGCAATTCTCAGTATTTTACTTACTTTTTTGCTTATTATAGTACTTTACTTGTATGCAATAATATTTCAAACAAATCTTGTAGCAGACCGTAATTATACATTTTCTTTGGTGGGGCAAAACCTCAAAATGGCACCCTCCTCCCCTTTGGCTAGGTGATTGTTCACCAAACTTTTTGACTTGAGCATTAAAAAATTGTGTGCTTTTGAATTTACCGTCGATGTTTATTTTGATTTTTTAGTTGTAAAAATAAACACCAAATATTTAAATCAAGGTTATATTTATGGCTTGAACACAAACATTATGATATAAAATAATAATCAAAAAGGGACAAACGTGATTGCAAAAATATTCCTAACCTAGAACCTCATCTTGCAATTTTTTTTGGCTGCAAATTATTTAATGACCTCGTAATATGATATTTGTGCTCAACGTTAATTATACCTAGGCTTGAGAGACGTTCCTGTCTCATAGTGTTCCACAAGTAGGTTTTAATCAGTTTTAATTGGCTGAAACTCTGTATTTTCTTACACGCCATTTATTTTCTATCAAACAAAAATCTAAAGTCCTTCCTTTTTCTTTGCATCCCAAAGATTATTTTGCCACACAGCCCATTTGGCGCCCCCATTACGGCAACAGTCGGGGCCAGTTTCTTGGAAAAGAGTTCCAGCCACTAGATAGGACAACCATTGTATAAGGTAAGCTATAAGATATAAAATGAATGTTCCCCTCACCTCGACAAGGACGCCCTTAAAGTTCTGGCTCATGGTGACGCTCCCCAACTTGACGCAGAAGTCTCCGATCTCAAACCTAGGCCCTTTGGCCTCGATCTTGGTCTGCTTCTTAGAGGTGTACATGCTCGTCATCTTCTGCATGAGCTTGTCGAACAGTCCATCCGCCACTAGAGGGATCGTCTTGGTCCCGGTATCCAGAATGGAGAATACAGAGGCCGGCTGCTCAGAGTTGTGTAGCAAGTGGACCGTCCTCTGGGCTCCTGTAAGAACAAACAATTCATGAGCAGCCCAGTTCAGTATGGGTTCACTTACAGGGAAGACGGTTTCTCAGAGTTGTGTAGCAAGTGCACCGTTCTCTGGGCTCCTGTAAGAACAAACAATTCATGAGCAGCCCAGTTCAGTATGGGTTCACTTACAGGAAAGACGGTTTCTCAGAGTTGTACACCAAAGTATACAAGCCTTTGGGCACCTATAATAACACACGACAGGTCATACCAACAGTAATTAATACCTTTGTCAAATTGTGAAACTTTCTTAAGTTTATGAGCAGCTTGCTTGAGCAAAAGTTGAAGATCAGCTGCTAAGAGTTGTTAAATAGCTGTTCAACCTTCTGGGCTCCGGAGAGAACACATAAACTATCAACTCTTTGAATTATGATCAGCCCAATTTAGTACTGTTTTGTATAAAAAGAAATTGAAGATAATTTTTGATATTTTTCTAAAATAAAGTATGCTTGTTCCCATGATTTGAGCTTGAGGCTTGTGGATTTAGATGCTAGTGTTCCTCCTTTTTGCTGCCCAAGGGTTGTAAGCATAGACGAGTCATCTAAATTATTAGCGGGATGTTGTTAAAAACAATAATGTTATCACTTCTAAACAGCTTACCAAGTGTTACGAGTTTAATATTTTAATAAAAGCGCATTTGTAACGCTTAAGCAAAAAATACGAATATTTCTCCTTCAATTTAGAACAAAACAACTGTAAAAAAACAAGTTTTATTAGTTGTTTAACATTTGTACATTTTTTACCATTCTAAACTGGTTACTTTGGTTCCCTCAGCCATTCGCAACATCCAATGTTTCAAATGTGGGAACTGAAAAATAAAACAAGCAAAACAGTGACATTATGGAATGCGTGTTGTCTCCTGAATTAGTCTGCAAAGGAGCAATAACAGTATTCTTCTTGTGTGTATAAATTTCAACGTGGCAGCAAAGGTGAAATTTCTCTCTTTAGTCGAGATTTACCTGTAAAAAAGAAAAAGTGTGGTTAACTTATCATAAGAGGAAAGAATGCCCTATCGCCCCATTCCAGTCCGTTCCATTTCATCGTAGTCAGCCGTCTGAAGAGTCGACCTGGTCGATGCTCGCTCGCCTGCCATGGGTTCCCGTTCTACCACTCTTGTACTCATGCTCTGCCCCTAGGGGTTAGGAACATGATAGGGGCCGGTACAAACCTCCGAGGAAACTGCAAGTCATGTGGAGGGAATATCTTCTCTCTCTCTCTCACACTCAAATACAATCTCCAAGTGAACTGCAGATTGTGGAGGAAGTATCTTCTCTATCCCTCAGCTACAATCTCCGAGCGAACTGCAGGTTGTGGAGGAAGTATCTTCTCTATCCCTCAGCTACAATCTCCGAGGAGGGCTGCAGGTTTTGGAGGATATATCTTCTCTCTCCTTCAGCTACAATCTCCGAGCGAACTGCAGATTGTGGAGGAAGTATCTTCTCTATCCCTCAGCTACAATCTTCGAGCGAACTGCAGGTTGTGGAGGAAGTATATTCTCTATCCCTCAGCTACAATCTCCGAGCGAACTGCAGGTTGTGGAGGAAGTATCTTCTCTATCCCTCAGCTACAATCTCCGAGGAGGGCTGCAGGTTTTGGAGGAGATATCTTCTCTCTCCTTCAGCTATAATCTCCGAGGGAACTGCAGGTCACGTCGAGGATATATCGTCTTTTTCCCTCAGCTACAATCTCCGAGGGAACTGCAGGTTTTGTGGTTTATAATGATGTGGAGCCGGTGTGATCCTTAACCTAATTTTAGCCTAATTAACCATATTCTGGTGACAGTTGGGATCATTCCTCTTAAAGGAAAGATAAATCAAGGGACAAGCCGGGAATCAAACCCGGTATCCCTAGGCTTGTAGACAGGTGCACTGACCACTACACTAATGTGCCGGTTCAAGTATTGCTATGTGACAACCACAAAACATTACCTTTGACTTTGCTTCGCATATTTTAAGGTTCACGTTTGAAAAGTGACCTCCACACATCTTTACTCCCAAGACCTCTTCATACATGCCTATTCTGATACCAGTTAGAGGTATTTGATTATTTGATGCCTCTTTACCTCGACGGTGTGGTTTTACACCACTTTGTAGTGTATCACCAGGCTTGGTCAAAGAAATAAAAAATCAACTTCTCACCAGTTCGGTATTAAGGTGGGGATTTAGGGGACTCGAGAAAGGGTCAATATATTTGCAGTTTTAATAGGAACATATTTTTTGGGATCAAAATAAATAAAATATTGCTTCAATACTATCATAGAGTTTAGTTTTATTCACATGATGATATCAACAGTTGTTGAGTATTTGTCACGAGCATAGCGGCATTAGATGACACACTTTTTAAATAAAGAAAAAAAGTTGTCATTAAATTTCAGAAGAACCTTGACAGATATTCAAGACCTGTTGATATCACCATAAGAAGAAAATTAAACTTTATGTTTCTGCTGGATAAATATTTGACTTATTTTGACCAAAACAATGTTTTGCTATAAAAACTGTCAAAATCTCGGCTGTGTTTCATTACGTACCCTTAAGCCCCACCTTAAGCCCGGCTTCCTAGATTGTGGCCAGGAATATAAACAAAATACACCGATAGTTGAATGCGCATAATATATTATCTGAGTATACATTCAAAGCACCTACTCTTCCAATCATGCATATTATTGCTACATTTAATAGGTTTGTTACATAACAAAAAAGTGTGACCAGTTTGTTCTGATTGTTTATCTTTTCCTATAGAAAGAAGAATTCATTTTATGAACCAAAGGTTGGTGGATAACTAAACGGTCGGATGAATCTTCTCTAAATGATATATTGATTTTCCTGCAAACGTACAATAGAAGTGGGTTGGGAGGTATGCCCCCTCCCCCCTTTAATCCACTACAATGTGTACAATGTACAGATAGCCACACAGGGTAGACGACCGTAGACAACCTGCGAACTAAACTGCCCTCTGACTGCCCGCAATGCGGATGTGCTACGGAAACGCTCAACCTCGTAGCTCATGACATTATAGTCCTCTTAGCATTGGCATTCAATTAACCAAATATTTAACTTAAAACACAAGTTTGTAAAAGCGGTATGACTCGAGTTAAATATGCTGTTAACACAAATTATCCAGTGACTTTAAACATTGGTGAAGTAATAATAATAGTTTGCGCGTCTGGGATACATGGTTCATCGCCCAGTTTGTGGAAATATTAGCTGGTACTAGTGTACCGTTACCCAGGGGATGCCCGAGTGTACTAATCGTACATTCCTTCCGTGGAGGTTCTTTCCATGTACTGATGAGATGAGGTGATGGTGGTGATAATGAGGATGATAGTGAGAATATGGGTGTAGAACCAGTGGAAACACTTAAGCCTAACTTAAGCCTAATTAGTCAACCCCGGGTGACCGTTGGGGTGATTCCCCTTTCGGGAAAAATAACCAAGGTACCAGCCGGGAACCGAACCCGAGATACATAGGCTCGTAGCCAGGCGCACTGACCACTACACCATGGGGCCGGTTATTGGTCAAGTGAAACAACCAGAAAGACACTAATATATGATCAACTAAATATTGATAACACTAACCGGTATGATATGATAATAAACACCCAAGGACATCGAGCCAAGTTGTTTTAGGTGTTATAGTAATTTAAAATAATAAAAACAAATAACTTACTCTATTAACTTAATAGAGCCTAAACTTATAGTGCGATTTAACAAGTTAGGCGTGTATAGTTTTTATTCGCATGTTTATCACCAATGTTATCAACGGCTTAATTTAATAGGTCAGTAGATATCAGTAAACCACGAAGAGATTCGACTTTCGGTCACCAACAATGCAATATATCATGAACCTAGGCTAGTATCGACAGTGACCAGACTTTCGATATTTAATCCTTAGTGAAACATATGAGAGGTTTATGAATTTGACAACAAATTAAAACTTGTCTCTCAAATCTGAAATGGAAAAAACCAAATTAGTAGAGGCTCAAATCCTAATTGCGAAGACAATACATTAATGTGGTGACTGGGAAAAGTTAGCAGCCGCGGAAGAAATCATCACTTAATTGTAATTTCATTGTTGACAAAATTTATAAATTAACGGGAACAATAAATATAATCAATCGATAGTCATCCGGTTACAAAACAAACCTTTAATTTTAGTTATCCTTCTAATGACCTAAAATGTACAAAAATCCCCCAATAAAACAACCTATTCATGTTACAAAAGTTAACAATGACAGTTTTCCTATCACTGGGCAGTAAAGATCCTAAGCATTATCTCGCAGCTCATGAAGCAGACACGCCCACAGTTCACCCCGACTAAGAACAAGTTAGTACTCTCGGAACTTGTCCAAAGCCTTACAATACACAGACATAGATAACCAAATGCCAGATGACAAGTGTTTATCGACACTGGCGCTTGAGGCAGAGTTGCCGGCAAACTTTAACTTTCTGTTCAAGTTTGGGGGAGAACACGGAACACAGATTAAACGTCCTCCTCCGTTTCTGGTAGCAAGATGATCTGTCGGAAACTACATCCCTCCCGTTTCACGACAGTTAAACAAGTGTTTCGTCGTTGTCTAATACACATACAAAGCTTCAAAGGAAAGTTGCGCATTGAAACACAAAAGTTGCCCGTTCTCTTTAAGTATCGAAATTAATGCTGCAAAATAGCTCGAGACTCGTGTACAGTCCAATCTTCATAAGAAGAGCCTTTTATAAAATAGAAACATGTTTTTTGCGTTTAACGTTGATAATAAAGGAGCAGCCTGGTCACATGACCTGAAGTATGGATAAGTGAAAGTAGATCTAGTAACTTTCCTAGCTGTCAGATGAGGTTCGTTCTATGAAAATGGTGCTGTTTATATAGTTAACGACAATATTAGGTGTGCACTAACGTGCTTAGCTTTGAGCCAAGAAGCTGGCGTATAACACTTAGCCGAACATACTAAGAGGAGTGGCTTTAAAAAATAATACATGTGTTTCTTTATTCTTTCACTTGCTAAGTAAATTTTGGATAATTTACTTTAAATTAATCCTTTTCATTCTTCTAAATAAGATTATATATTTTAAGTCACTTATTCACCGGCCTTAATGAATATTAATAAATACAGGTTAAATTTTTTCAAACTCTGATCATACATTCCGAATTAATCGTAAGGTTTGATCAAGTTTATTCTTGGAGTCTCCGATTAGAATACAACTATTTGGTCCAACCAATTCTACACATAAGCCTGGCAGTAAATTCAGGAACTAATTTATTTTAACAGTTTTTCCTCTTCC
Organism: Timema douglasi; assembly: GCA_901482245.1. NCBI lineage: Eukaryota > Metazoa > Arthropoda > Insecta > Phasmatodea > Timematidae > Timema > Timema douglasi. Next base: position 44,907 of record CABEEJ010005083.1, read on the forward strand.
TTGCCTCTATTCTAACTTTTTTTCCTTCACCCCAAAGTAGCAATACTGCATTAGAGTTATCTTATCAAATGTGCCGTGACAATGGGGTCATGTAATGATGACATTTTCAGCAGACAAGAGATTTGACTATCATCTTAAAATTGAAGAGTGAGTCAAAATATTTGAGTTAAATATTTGGTAAGGGCTTAATTAAGATGTGTATAAACATTAAAATCGTATTTAAAATCATATATTAAGATACCAGCAATGACATTGAAAAAAGTGAATGAATTATATGCCTTCAATTCACGATATTGTTTGTCTACAGTTGCACTGTATTTTTTTTAATCTCTTGTCAAGAATATTTGAAGTTTAAAGGTACTCTAACAGTAAATTTGTCAATCCACTCTTCCTCAACAACACCTCTCCAATGATCCGTTTGTCTTCTCTTGAAGTGCTTGTACAGCGGCTGTCTGTCTAGGAGTATGTTAGCCTTCTTAGTGTTCTCGTCAATGGTAGGAACCTGTAGAGTAAAATAACATGATTTGAATTTACTAAATTTGTAGTTTATATTTACTGGGATAAGACGAATAAAGAAAATATTTTCCTTTATAATAAGGGCTAGTTTTATATTCAGACTTAGTACGTCTCAAGTGAGGTGCTATTAAATACAAGACAACACTTACCCAGACCAGAATGGAATGGGCCATATAGCGCCGACCTTGAGACGTACCAAGTCTGACTATAAAACTTGCCAACTTTAATAGGTGTTTGATTAATAGGATGAACGTGTAATCAAACAACTAATTAGTTTAGGCACTTTATTGGGTTCCCGGGACCATATTTGTCTGTCTAATTTCCAACATCATGACTCCTCAACAAACCGGGTCAGATTACTTATGGTTATGGGATGTAAAGCTTTAGCACTTGGGTTACTTTTACTGAATACCTCCTTATTTTAACGAGTCCTTGATCATGGAAAACTACCGCAAACTTCTCGCAACAACGATAAACGAGGTATTCTATCAACCAACAATGCCAAAACCATTTTACCGCGCATGGTGGAAACCAAAACTCCAAATGAGAACGACGAAAGGTCAACAACACAAAGCGATAATCGACCGGATCTCATGTTGGCAAATTCAGCATTTCAAAACATACCAAAAACACAATGGGAGGGGGAGGGAATTCACATGTTTGTTTTAGTGAAGAGGGTTGCAAAAATTCCCGGCATTATTTGGCATCCCCATTTCCTCCTCCCGGCGTTGACGAGATACAGGAGTGGGCAAACTCGAATTTTAAACATTATACTATTACAATAATATAATTAGGAATTTGGCCCCTCCTAAAGTGTAGGGTAGCTAACGCACTTGAGGTTTACAAAGAGGTAAGAATTCCAATCGGGAAACTGACCGTAGGTGGCGAGTGTGATTCACAACTTTAGTTTAGATACCAGCAGAGGTCAAAAACCCATATTTAGAATGTTCCTGTGCGTTTTAAAAACATTTATTATAGTTATGTAATCCTACATATTTTCCTAGTATCCAAAAATAACATTAAAAAATGAAACTGGTGGTATAATCCTAGGACAAAACATCTTATATTGCTATTCCAGCCAGAATACAACACCAGGGACAATTTGTAATGCTTATTGATACTTTCCCCTAAGGTAAAACAAGGTTTTCTTAGGCCCACTTGGGTAGAAATGAAACCTCGGTGCACCCTGAGTGAAACCCATACCATACGTCCATCCCCGCCATAGGATCCCGTCACACACACACACACACACACACAAACGTAGCATGTGTGGATGCTTCACCCTAATAGCTGCAGTGCGGCGAGGCCATGTATTGTTTCCATGTGTGGTTTGTGCAAGCATGGGGGATGGGGGATGGGGCATCACACTGGAGGATGACAAGTGAACCACATGACACGCAAGGTGTAGAGACTAGAAAACAAGGTAGTCTCATACGTGACATCACACTAGAGGTACCACATGACACACAAAGTGTAGAGACTAGAAAACAAGGTAGTCTCACGTGACATCACACTAGAGGTACCACATGACACACAAGGTGTAGAGACTAGAAAACAAAGTAGTCTCATACGTGACATCACACTAGAGGTACCACATGGCGCCCAAGGTGTAGAGACTAGAAAACAAGGTAGTATCGTACGTGACATCACACTAGAGGTACCACATGACACGTAAGATGTAAAGACTAGAAAACAAGGCAGTTTCATGCGTGACATCACACTAGAGCTACCACATGACACGCAAGGTGTGGCGACTAGAAAACAAGGTAGTCTCATACGTGACATCACACTAGAGGTACCACATGATGCGCAAGGTGTAGATACTAGAAAACAAGGTAGTATCATACGTGACATCACACTAGAGCTACCACATGACACGCAAGGTGTAGAGAGTAGAAAACAAGGTAGTCTCATACGTGACACCACACTAGAGGTACCACATGACACCCAAGGTGTAGATACTAGAAAACAAGGTAGTATCATACGTGACATCACACTAGAGATACCACATGACACGCAAGGTGTAGAGATTAGAAAACAAGGACGTATCATGCGTGACATCACACTAGAGGTATCGCATGAAGCGAAAAGTGTAGAGACTACAAAGAAAGGTGGCCTTATGCAAATACATTGTTTTTAATTTTAAGACAATTATAATATGTAACTTACACTAGCCTCACATTACCACACATCAGCTCAGTCTGTAGTGCATGTGTCTAGTGAGTTGAAGGTCACAGGTCCGATTCTTGAGCCGAGCGTAAAATGTACTATTGATGAGATTGTAAGCTGATCTTTTGCAGATATGAATTGAGGGTCAAGATATTGAACGATGCTTCTGTTTTAGAGTTTATTTAGTTTATAAGTTGTGGGTTTATATAGTAAGTAAATAAATTGTGGATCTGTAACATTTTATTTTCTTCATTTTGAATATGAAAATATAAAACCAATGATTATGATGATGGAATAATTGTAAAAAATATTGACTAGAGTATTTGAATAGCAGTGTTTTGTATCCCTGTCAGCCTTGTAATTGTTATCTCGGATTAACGCGGTATCAGAGAAACAGCGACATGTGTTGTCCATCAATATATCCTCAACATATCACATGGCTATTATTTGCTGGCGTCATATTAAAGCTTTGTATTAATATTAACAGAAGAGAGCTCTAAGCTTCAAAGTCATTTGACATTTTAAAAAACTTGCTAGTAATTATTACATTTAAACAAATATGTATTTTCAGATGACATTCTGACGAATGGATTGTGTGAATTTATAAAAAGACACCATGTTGATCAGGGTTCAAATATTTGTCAGGGTGGCATTTTTATATATTTACACACTCATGTAGGGCTAGTGAATTTGTTGAAGAAAAACATATAAAAAGAATTACACACACACACACACACACATATATATATATATAAAACCAC
>CABEEJ010005084.1:0-17134 GCA_901482245.1 Timema douglasi
AGGCCTCCATAATGGACTTCTTCAAGAAATAGGTAGGTTTTATTTTATTTACTTTTTCACGTGTTGTCTAAAAAATGCAATTTTTTTGTATGAAAATCAGTGGTGGAACAAAATCTGTTAAAATTCCAATAACGACCCCTTCGTAATAACAACCCTTTTCCAGGAACCGTGAAAGGTCGAGAATCGAGAGTTGACTGTATGCTGTTGACAAAAGTTACAGGTAGAGAGACGTTGGGACCAGCCTTGTAAAAATTAAAAAGTCGCAATAGAAGCTAGAAGTTATTGGGCTTCAAAATATTACAAAGAATAAATTAATAATTCAAAACAATTGAATTAATTTTGTATCATGATTTTAATGGAAAGATTAATTTTTCATTCATTTTCAATAAATTAATACAACCTTTAGTTAAAATCTAAATAATGCCTAACCTTCTATTTGATTAGATATAAAGAATTCGTCCCTAGACAATAGTATACTTTGATAAGTGGACCCTGGTCAGATCTTCGACCCTAGTCCTTAAATGTGTTATTTCAGTTATAATAAAAGTCAACATTTTTAAATAGGAATAATAGTGTGGATAGCTCAGTGGTACATTAAGCATAAGATTATTTAGAGGACTAAAATATATTATCAATAGTATTGAAGCATTGGTTGTAAGAATTAGATAGCTTATTATATGGTTACACTAGCCTGTTTGTTGTCCACTAGTACAGTGCACATGACGACATTACTAGCTACTCACTCGCCGAATATAAGTACCCTGGCTAGTTAACTCGCTGCTCACTTTACCCCAGCAGGTAGAGTTGAATAATGGGCTGCTTTAAGCGAGTTTACGAGCCAGCAAGTAGCTAGTAATCTCACCATGTGTAATTGAGGCATAAGCATCTTATAAATACTAAGTATATAGGAACAAGTAAAGAAATTAGGGTGCATTTACAGTGGCGGAGGAACTGGGGAGTATTTCCCCCAATCCTACGATATTATTGAATATGAAGCTGAAATATAGCCTTATATCAAACTCCAAATGATTTCCAGATGCATTCAATTTTTGAAAAATTGCCAGAGAATACCACTTCAAATAGCTTTTTAGATGATCCCATTTTCAAAATATTTCTGGGCAAAGACCACCCCAAATAACATATAGACACATACAATTTTCAAACATTTTAAGGAAGGGGCAGGAAGGGGGGGGATGAGGTGTGAGGGTTGGTAGACAAGTCCCTAAAACCCCCCTCATAAATAAGGTTCCTCCGTCACTGTCTTTACAGATCTTGATTAACTAATCAATGTAAAGTATAATTTTTAATTTCTCTAAGATTTGTGCTACTTTTGTAATAGTTGTTACTTTTTTGCTTTAGCTGTTAAGAATTATATTTAACCATTACAAATTTACAGCATATCTAATGAGTAATGACATTAGAATAATGTATTTTTCAAAGAATCTCCTCACATGAACTTGTCATAATTATTTATAATTCATAAACAAAAGTGACAACTTAACATCTTCAGTTACTTAACACTAAACTCGGGTTGATAATAAGCATTTTAAAGTAAGACACCATATTCAAAACAAGTCTTTAATTTGCAGAGTGAAGAGTTTTTATGCATATTAACACAAAATCCATAGTTTAATGAGCAATCAACTTATTTTGTACAACAATCTTAATATCAAAGTGAAATAATTGAAGAAAAAAAAAGTACTTGGCCAGAAAATCAAGTCAACTTTCTTGAGTGTCAAACTCACCGGGTTAGTAGTAAAGCCCTGTCCCAGCGACAGTTCAATCCTTGTAAAGGTCAACAACTCAGTAGGTACCTTATTTTAAAAACCTCCACCGGTTTATATATCAGAAACCCTGTTACAAGTGTCCATGCATTCATCAATAAAATTAACATAAATTATACAGTTTTAATCAAACACTTTGTTCTATAAATATAATATAGGCCTAGGTATAAACTAATTTTATTATATATTTAAAAAAATATTTAGCCTTATGTGGAGACGTGTTGTAATTTAGTTTCAACTTGAAGTCTAATCTTACAGAAAATGGTCAACCTTGGTTTTGGGATAAAGTGCTCAGCTCCGAAGCAGATGTTAGTGGGTTCAAATACAGCCAGGGTAAGTAATGCTGTCTGTCTAATGTATTTTTTAATTTTTTACACCCATTACTGTTTCTAGTCTATGGCCTGGGTCGCTAGCGGCTTGCTAGGCCTGTCGTAGCTCCCATGTACAAGACGCCTGGCAGGTACCATTAAGGTCGACTCCTTGTTTGTAGATATCTTATTTAGTAATGAGATGTCTGTTGGAGGACTTATGAACAACATGTGTGTAAGGTAGTTGACAAACACAGTCAGATTATCAGTGGTATCAGCCATGGTTACATGTGTGGTGAAGTGATATTGTACTGTGTTTACTTGACTCCCTCCCACTTACATCTGTAGCGAACTCAAATCCACTATCTTACTAATTTGAATCCAAAGCTCCAATTTACTTTTAAATCTTGAACCTAAATCTTGGAAAGAAATTAACATAAGGGGAAACATAATAAAATAGAAAATACAAACTAAACTAAATGGTAACATTCTTTCTTATAATTTGTTCATTATAACATTCACAAATTTAGCTAACTTTTAAATTACTCGTCTGCGGCCTGGTTAAGTTCATCCTTATATTCTGCTTGAAAAATTGAAATAAAATAAGGATTTTAGTTCAGTCTCTTATCCAAAATTTTCGTGAATCCTCAAATCTCGAATATCCTTAACTCTTTGTGTGCCAAGATAAATGAAAAAAAATGTGTCAAAAGTACCCAGCTATTTTGCTGAAAAATACAGGATTTTGTTTAGATTTTGATAACTTAAGTCTTTGAACTTCTTGCGCTCAAATTTTAACATAAACTAGCTAACATGCTTGCCAACCTGATTATATATTATACATATACTTTTATAATTTTTAAATATAATGAGAAATCACTAGCCAAGATATTAAAAAAATACTGTTTTATTTAACATTGATTTTTAAGCTTTTAAAATTTAAATAGCTTTAAATAGAACACATAACTGAAAAGAACATAAAAAACCAAGTAAAGAACAGCGTGTTCAAAAAAACTAAACTTGAGTAATTCATAGCAGCTGTTTCAGTGGGGTCTTAGTAAAATAAAGTATAAAATAAATAGTTGACTTGGAATCAGAATATGAGAGAGGGGTAAGGGGGGCTTCAAACCTGGCACTTTAGTATAAATATTAAGAGGTTGGGGTGGATTATCTTGATCTTCCAGATTTATTTCATCCCTTTAGGAACCAATAGTATTCATACTCGCCTTATCAATGTCAGCTGCCACTCCTACTTTTCCAATCTTTCACGTTCCCTAGAAAACAAAGCTAAAACAAATACCTCATACATTGAAAAGAGGTTTTCCTTATAGAGATATATTATATTCACATCCAATGTCCTCTTCCTGTGTTTGCCTTTTATGTTATACCTTTTACATGTTCCTATCTATTTGTCCCATCATTCTACACAATTTTTTTTAGGAAGTTGCATTGTGAGTTCTGATAGAATGAAACCTAGGTCTGGGGATTGGGCGATGACGATATATTTTCTTTAAGAGTGTTCTTTTCATTGTAAAGGCCATATTGTGTTTGTCTCCCTTTTATATGTTTCTATCCACCTTTCCTGTACCTTCTTGCAAAGATAATACAATTACCTCATAAAGCAGAAAATAGATTTTCATTATAGCGATACTTTCACTAGAATATAATTCCTGTTCAGTTTAATTATTTACAAATTAAGAATCACTGCTTTCATAATCACTCTCTCTTGAGCTATCAATACATATTGCAAGTATTTCTGTGTCTTGAATCACAGCTTTACTCTTAGTAGCCATGTTTACAAACAAGGCCAAACAACACATAAAGTTAGAGAATAATTTTCATGTTCGATATATGTATATTTGTAATAAACATGATTTTAATAAATACTATCAGAAAGTTTGTGAATTTTTAAGGTGGTTTATGGAAGAATATTTTAGTGGGATAGTCATATAACACCTCTAAATTCACAAACTTTCCAATAGTATGTATTAAAATAAATCATCTTTATTACAAATAAGACCTAGAGATGGTGTAACATCACCGAAACATGTCGTCCTCATAGAAGACTAAGGCTATTATAAAATAAGGAGAATGGAATAAAAAATAATAATCAAGAAGATATAGTGATGTGTGTTTTGAAATCTATCGTAAAGTTATCGATTGTAAACTGGTTAATAAATTTCAGATCAATGTGGCTTGTTTTGCAGTATTTTTAAGAGTTCAAAGTAAGGCAATTTAAGATATCAGGTCAATGTGAAACATTTACCAAGTTTTAGGGTTTGGATGATCGAGTTTAACATCCGACTTATTTCCATACCATTTTAATTTAAATCAAATGTCTATCATTTAGATTGTATCTATTACATTTTATTTCACTTGGGAAAATGCTGATATTTTTCGGTTGTTGTGTTGTCTAACTTGAATGGTCTCGATTGTGTTATTAATGGTAGTGCAGATTTGTAATTTGGTAGTTGGAGATTTTATACTTCAGCTAGTAGTTTTATTTAATGTTTAAACAAATATGCAATAAGAGAACAGTGAAATAAGCATAATATTGTGAATAGTAATCATTAATCATTCATTTTGTTTCAGAAAAAAAAGGTGAAGTTTAATAAAATCACAAACTTTTAAATGCAATGTATTATTAACACAATTTTTCTTAGGATAGAATTAAATTGGGCATATTATTAATTATGTTAATTTAATCGACAATATAATATAATATAATGATATTGTGAGTGACAAAAATGTATTTTGTAATTTATAATAAAGTTAGATTTGATAAGATAAGGTTTTAAATAAAGAAGTGACTTCACTGTACAAGCAAGTACTGCACTGCAAGTATCGAACATATTTGTTTACTATGCGAAAATAGATAATGGATATATAGGAAAATAATAATAAAGAATACTTAGACATGATTGAGTTAACAATTTCCAATGTATGTTTAATTGTTAAAGCATGTTGTTTTAGTCTTTATTAAAAATCTCTGTATTTTTATTTTTGCTATCTTAACACAATAAAATATCCTTTAGGGATGATTGAAGGATATATAGGCCTGATCTGTTTAATTCACGTTTTTTATAAACTTAACTTATTCTAACAACACTTTTAAAAATAACTAAAAGACACTCAATAATAATATTTAGCACGGCGTCTTACTACTTGTTCAGGTTATACGCTTTAAGTACTAATTACTCTAATGGAATAGGAATTGGGAAGGTTGTATTAGAGGAAGTGAACCCGCATTTGCATGGAGGCAGAGTGGAAAACCATTTAGGAAAAACCACCCCCAGTTCACCCGACCGAGACTCGAACCTCGATCTCCCCGTCCTCAGCAGTCAAGCTCAACACGACAAGCACGTTAGTCAACTACGCCACTGAGGCGGGTAAAAGACACTCAAATTTTGATTGATTTGATTTTTAAACAATAATATGAGTCTAGATTGTTTAATTTGGCTGGATTTTAACCTTTATTTTGCGAGGGGTGGTTGGGGTGGATTGAAATTATGATTAAAATAAAACTTAATTTACAGTTTAGGCCTATATTGTGTAATGTAGGTCTATTTGTAAATCATTAAAATTTATAACAATTTGATTGGATTCGGATTCGAAAATAAAATGTAGATTCGGATCCGAGAAATAGTGGATTCGACCCATCTCTAATATATATAAACTGTACCTGCATTTATGTGGAGAGAGAGAGGAAAACAATTTTTGAAAAAACCACCTTCAGTACACTCGACCAAAATTCGAACCTCGATTTCCGGGTCATCGGCAGACGAGTCTAATACAAGACTAGTGCCTTAGACCATGCGGCCACCAAAGCGGATTCATTTTAATATAATTTTTTGTGTAGACAGTTTCGCTATCAAAGAAAATATTTATTAATATTTAATATTTAGACAATTTCACTATTGTGAACACATGAACACATACAGATTAGTATTTTATATTTAAAAAATAACTGCATTAAAGTATCAAAAAATGTTTATACCCAGTTACTATATAACACACACGTCGTTCTACAAAACCTATTCGCATTATATAAAGATGAACAAAATGGAACAATAAACAAATCATATGTATAGTGAGATAGAATATCAATGTGAGCACAAGAATGTAATTATTCCCGTGAGTGTATCTTGAAGTACAGGCAGGTGTTGGCAGTAGACCTCCGAGTGTTCACTCTCAATATGAAACTGTGCCAGTGAAATAGTTTAGCTGCAACAACTCTGAGGGTGTGGGTCCAATCCAGATCGCTTCGTTATAAATATTCGGGTGAATTCCTCAGATATTGTTGGATGAATTCCAACAGTATTTTTCAAATTTTCCATCGTAAGTCCACTCCTGAAAAATATTTATATATTAGTTTGAAGTATTTACATACATTTTAGTGTAGCAAAGTGACCCGGAACAAGGGCAACAAATGTCCCACATAATAAACTATGTGATGTACCTGATAACAGTAATAGATAATGTGAGTAAATGAGTCCCCCTCCCCCCAAGGTTAAATAGTTGATAGGTAAGACATTAGTTTATGAGCACTTTATAGACACAAATTTCCAAATTAAACAAGGATTTAAAGCAACCCTTAAAAAAGTGCCTATAAGCTTGCAAATTGCAAGCAACCCTGACACAATTTAAGTAAAGACCTTGTGTGTATCTGAATTTTTAAATGATTATTTAAAAGAATTAAGAAATAGAATCACTTCGAGCAACCTATCATTTGACAGGCTTTATTAGTTTAAATATTTAAAAACCATTTTAAATAGCATTAATATTATTAAATTGGAAACTAGGAAAAGAATACAGTTGGGAATGTCGGTAAGTTGTTGACACCTCGCCTGCTTTCAAGGAATGTGACACTGAGAATAAACAAAACAATTTCACTGGTTGTTCTCTTTGGGTGTGAAACAAACAAAACAAAACAAAACAACGTGCTTAGGAAGAAATTTGGTGGAAATGGGGATTAGGCTACTGGGGAGCGGAGTAGATTACATAATAAGCTACATACCCTGTACTCATTACACAACATTGTTAAGATAAAATACAGTGGGCAGGACATTTTCTGGAACCTTGTTTAGAGTATTGACTGGCAAACAAATATAGGAAGACAACACTAGAAAGACCTAGACGCATATGGGGCGCTAACATTAGAGTGGACCTGAAAGAGATAGGGTATAATGAGGTGGACTGGCTAGAACTAGCTAAAGATAGGGTAGGGTGTAATGAGGTGAACTGGCAAGAACTAGCTAAAGATAGGGATAGGGTGTAATGAGATGGACTGGCTAGAACTAGCTAAAGATAGGGATAGGGTGTAATGAGGTGGACCGGCTAGAACTAGCTAAAGATAGGGATAGGGTGTAATGAGGTGGACTGGCTAGAACTAGCTAAAGATAGGGATAGGGTGTAATGAGGTGGACCGGCTAGAACTAGCTAAAGATAGGGATAGGGTGTAATGAGGTGGACCGGCTAGAACTAGCTAAAGATAGATATAGGGTGTAATGAGGTGGACTGGCTAGAACTAGCTAAAGATATGGATAGGGTGTAATGAGGTGGACTGGCTAGAACAAGCTAAAGATAGGGATAGGGTGTAATGAGGTGGACTGGCTAGAACAAGCTAAAGATAGGGGTAGGGTATAATGAGGTGGACTGGCTAGAATGAGCTAAAGATAGGGATACGGTGTAATGAGGTGGACTGGCTAGAACTAGCTAAAGATAGGGATAGGGTGTAATGAGGTGGACCGGCTAGAACTAGCTAAAGATAGGGATAGGGTGTAATGAGGTGGACTGGCTAGAACTAGCTAAAGATAGGGATAGGGTGTAATGAGGTGGACTGGCTAGAACTAGCTAAAGATAGATATAGGGTATAATGAGTGGGACTGGCTAGAACTAGCTAAAGATAGATATAGGGTATAATGAGGTGGACTGGCTAGAACTAGCTAAAGATAGGAATAGGATGTAATGAGGTGGACTGGCTATAACTAGCTCAAGATAGGGATAGAGTGTAATGAGGTGGACTGGTTAGAACTAGCTAAAGATAGAGAAAGGGTGTAATGAGGTGGACTGGCTAGAACGAGCTAAAGATAGGATGTAATGAGGTGGACTGGCTAGAACTAGCTCAAGATAGGGATAATTGGTGTACTTTTTTAAGTGCAGCAATAAACTTTTGAGTTCCTAATGCCGTGCATTAAGTAAGTAAGTTTAAAACCAATCAAGTTTGTATTTCAATGTAGTTTGTACTGTTGTGTCGAGTTTCCTCGTCCCTCTCCTCTGGATTCCCGCGCGTAGCATGGTCCCCTCCCCCCTCTCACTGTACGCATGGTGCGTTGGGTTGCGTTGCTCGTCTACTCACTCTGGTTTCGGACTCACGTACATGCGCGTCGGCTGTTCACGAGCTGTTGGCTCTCGGGTGGACAGACCTTTTACTGTTGAAGGAACTTTTACCGGCCCTGGGAAGGACTGTTTATATCTGGGGCGTTTTCTGGTTGAAAAACTTATTTTACATTTACGTGGGTGCGGAGAAGAGGTTTTCAAATCGAGTTCGATTGTGTACCCAGACCAGCCGTGATTCATTTTAAGTTCTCTGAATAAATGTGCAAACGACAATCTCTCGAGTGTTTTTCTCTGCACAGCCCTGGAGTGACATACGGCCTTACTACACCCGAGTCTGGGCAACAGTGTCCCTTTAAACCTCGCCTGTGGCAATGGGTGCAGGCACGAGCAGTGTGGGCGCACACTATGTAAAGTGGATACAAGAGATTAGTGTTGGAGGATTGGTTTTTTTAATGTTCGTTTAACCATAATAAATTAAATTACTGTGACTGTCCTTATTCTTTACTAATGATCATTAGTAACTTGAAAGTTGGCAGTATTGATTCTTTTCTTATGCATCTAGATTGTCTTTAAAAGTAATAGAATTGGAGAAATGCTGAGATGAAGTGTTGGAGTGTTATTTTAGGTTAAATAAAACTGATCAAAGGCAGATTTTTAACCCGCAAGTAGCAAACTTGTGGGGTGTATTGACCCAAAGGTGATTTTTTGAGGGTTGATAGTAAGTCTAGTCAAGGCTGGAGAGTAATTTTTATGGACTAGAGCAGTTTTTCCAGTCAGTGGTCTGCAGATTTCCATCGGTCTGGAGAAGCTTGCTGCTTCTGCTTTACAAAGAAATTATTAATTGTAACTATACTCGTATTTAGTGAATCTATATGAAAGTTAATGTTACTCTTTGTTGCTAAGAATCCATTGTGTGTTTAAGACAATTGATATTAAAGTTTACTTTGGTTAGTGTGTGGGTCAAACAAGCCTCTATTTGTGGGAGATTTTACAGACCGATCAAAATGGTGTCAATATTGGTTTTCATTTCTCTGGTGGCTTTCTTTGGTGTAGCTATAAACTGAGGATAACATTTATCTATGAACTGTAAGTATCAAGAGCGATTCATGATTTCAGTATTAGTGGGGACATCCAGGAATCGTCGCGTGCTCAGGCTCATTCTTCACTCAGTTTGTTACTTAGGGCAACATTTGTGATGCACCCATGAATATAATTAAGATAACAGCCAGTGGTGACTCACTTGTGGCAAAAATATACTTTCTTTTTATGAGAACTCATTTTTATAAGGTCTTGGATTTATATTTGATAAGAACAGAAAGTACAAAATCATAAACATTGAGTGCTTGGATCTTATATCCAGGTTTGAACTGTGAGGGAAGGTGGTTTTGCTTTCTTTTTACAGGATGACTATATCTCAATATCAAGTTAGCCCAGGTTGACAAGTTCAAAGTAGGGCTGAGATGGAAACTAGGTGTAATTAAAACCATAAACTTTATTTAACAACTCAATACTAATCTTCAAGGAATGCATGCAGCGAGCAAACTAACTATTCCTTCAAATTATTAAGCCCAACACCATAACATTCTAGAATATTCTAGTTCTCAACTTACTTCACAGCAGCGGCGTACCCCTGAATGACTTCGCCAGCACTAGGACCAATGAAATGCATGCCGATAACTTTCTGCGGCTCCGTTCTCAAACAAATTACTTTAATGTAGCAGCTCTCAACGCTCTTCTGAGGTATGAAGAACTCTGTAGGCTTGTAATAAGCGTGATACACTTCGATGCCATCTTCGCCGTGCCGCTCAGCCGCACTTTCCTCACTTAGCCCAACTGTGCCGTATTCCAGTGGAGTGAAAACTGTTGTCGCTACATTATCATAATCCATTTCTAGTTTTGCATTGTTGAAGATTCGTTGAGCCAGCAATTTACCGGCTTGGACGGCCACAGGAGTTAGTTCTGGTTTTTCCTAAACAAAAAATTGACTAGTTTCTAGATCAAATCTTACTTATAAATTATTTTCAGATTATCTCCAAATTATTCAGTAAACTAACACAGGTGAAAGCCCTTTTTGAAAAATTCAATAAATTAAAATGGAAATGAAACACACAGGCACATTTCTCAAATGAGAAAAAACTCAACTTTTTGGGACATTTGGTAGTTTTTGACAAATATAAATTTAACTCAAAAGTATTTTATGGGAATTTAAAATTTGGTATATATTTTATGGTTTTTCCAAGATGACGTAAAACATAATTAAATAATAGTACTCACATGTAAAACATCTCCAACGGCATAAATATTTGGGACATTTGTTTTTTCCCCAACAGCAAGTATTTTTCCGGTCTCTGGTACCGTGTGGAGTCCAGCGGTGTTTACTTTCAACTCCGGCGTGAGCGGACGTCTGCCCACAGCAAATAGCACAGTGTCAAATACGTCAGAGGTTTGTTCACTACTAGAGGCATCTGCCCAATGTACCAGGAGCTTCCCATCATTTTGCTTCTCTACAGACTTTGGAAGACATTTAAATAGGAACTTGACCCCTCGATGCTGCATGTCTTTTGTAATAATTTCGGCCATTTGTTGGTCAAAGCCTCTCAAAACAACAGAGCGTACCATTACTGTCGCATCGTAACCCAACCCTTTGAGGAAACCCGCACACTCCAAGCCAATATCTAAATGAATGTTAAGGAGCCTTCAAACCTTTCTGATTATTTAACAGACAGCTGGTGAACCTAAACAGTTGTATACAGTTTGGTTTTACTTATTGATAGAAACATGCAAGCTTACATAATATTGTTTATTTTCATTCATACAGGTTTAGGAATTGATTTTTTCCAATATATAGCTGTTATATAGAAATAATGATGTATATAAATTCTAAGAATGTATGAATATATATATATATAAATGGCATGTTCCACTTGAAGATGTAATAAGATAAAGAACCCCTTATTATATGTAGTTCTACACAAATTATAAAATCTTTTTTATGAGCTCAATGTATATTTAAACTACTTTTATTTACATCCATAACTGTTTCCAGGTTGGTTTATTAAAATGCCTCCATATTCCTCATTCCTCCTCCATTCTTCTATACTTGTACACTTTATGTTATAAGCTCTTCCCATCTCTTTCTTGGTCTCCCTTGTGGTCTTTTTCCCATAGACTTCACCATGATTCTCTTTGTTATTCCTTCTTTTTCCATCCTCATTACATACCCATACCATCTCAGCCTTACTTCAACTACTATCTCATTTTTTCTCAGAGCTTAGCTGCTTCTTTGAAGCGTAAATGTGCATTGTGAGCTGCATGTATAAGTGACTTAGAAATGTTTAGATTGTCAATGCACCATACACATAACGCTGGGATAGCAAAGTCTGATCTCTCGGGTTCTGAAATATACATTCTGTGTTGACAGAGAGGCCTTGCTGAATATTTGTATTTCCATGAGAGAGTAGTGAAACAAGTTTCATGACTTTAGAAATGTTAGCCGATTTGTGCGCTTGGAAAACTCGTCAATTTGTTCTTGTTTGCGAGAGTATTCCTTCAGTGTCACCGTTACATTTGGATTCAGGAATATATTCTAGAATTCTCGAGCTGCTTTGCCAGCTGTTGTACCAACAAGCCACCTTGCATCTACTAAAGTTGACAATAGTGTCTCCAACCGTTTTGTAACAATTGTTGGATTAGCAGTAATAATACGCCAGTGGACAACGCTACAAGATCTTCAGGACAAATTCTTGCAAGCACTTTCTACAATCACTAAGGAACTGTAGAATTTGTAAATCTGTACCAATAGACTTCTTGAGTTCATTGCGGGTTGCAAAACCCAAATCAATCTATTTGACCGACAAAATATTTTATTCTTTAGAAACATCAACAATGTTCACAGATGATGCTGCTTTCAGTATTTCCACCTTCACAAGACGGTCCACGAGGTTACACAAAATGGCTGTTAATGCAGTGTGTAAGAATGGGGCTAGTGGGGTATCTGTTTGAAACACTCTTGGAAATGGTCCTGCCTCCTGGGCCAACATCTTGAAAAAGGTTAGCTTAGAAGACAGAAACTTGTCTAATTATTGCTGCCACAGTCTTGTAACTTGTAACATGTAGGGGCTATTTATCATGCCGAGCACAATTTACAAATGCAACAAGATTTGAAATAATGTCAATTGCTCTTTGTACAACACCACCATTTTCAAGCCACCTAATTGCACAAAATTTTTGCGGAAAAACATTTTGCCTTGTATAAGCTGTTTACGTTGCTCTGTGAGCAAATACGTCTCTAAACAAGCTAGAGAAAGATCTCATATAATTGAATTATTTTCCAATCTGTAATATTTACTGCAGCCTTGAAAGCAGTGCAATGTGTGCAAGACCACAGCGACTCATGTTCAATAAAACACAATCAGTTTCTTCTAACCTAATGTCATTTTCTAAGACTTTTAAGAAATTCAAAGTTCACATTTGGACCATTCATGGATACCTGTACAATGTTTTTGTGAATTAAAGGATGTTAGTCAATCTTGAAATAAATACACCAAATTCAAATTGTTGAAACGTAAATGTAAATCTGACTATTACTTTTATTGGACAAATGCATCAATATGATATGTTGGATCTTTGTGAAATTCCAGATTATAAGAGAAAATTTCTTGATATTTCCAGGTTTTTTTCCAGATAAATTTAATTCCCTGATATATCCAGGTTTCCCATATGAGTCTCTTACATTTAATACCCATGTTTCTGCCGTCCTCTTCTTGTTAGATCCCCTCTATCCCCACCCCCTTCACCCCAATAATGTTTTCAAGATATTTTACATTTTGTACCTTTCTTGGCAATACTCTTTTCTTGGCTATTTGTAACAATTCCTTTTATTAATCATTATTTTAATTGCCAAAGTTTTATAAAGCCTGAAAATAGTTTTTTAAATTTTAAAACTACACTACAAACTATAGAAAGATTTTATTCAAACACATGTTTTTAATATTCTAGTATTTAGTGATACCACACAATCTTTTAAAAAGTTTTTTTTTACATTTTTAATTCGGATTTTAAACTTTCTCTTAAGGTGTGCTAACGAAAAGATGAAAATGGTGGTAATAAAGAACCAAAGGATACATCCAGCACCAACCACCAATGTCTTTCCAGGCGGCTTCTCCAAACTGAAGATGTCATCACTGGTAATTCCATACTCGACTGCCCCAGGTATGTCTGGGTACTTTGGCCGGCCCCCCACAGCCACAACTATGTTAGCGGCTTTGAGAGTGCGCTCAACGCCCCCTTTCATAACAGCCTTCACCGTGTGGCTGTCCACAAAGTAGCCTTGACCATTAACATACTCCACCTGTCTGCAAGTTAAAACCACGTGATTAGAGACAGGGCTAGGCGCTGAGCTAGGCTGATGAACTAGGCGCTGAACTAGGTGCGAGACAGAGTTTTAACACAAGAATACTTCTTAGGAATAACTGAATAAAAAAATTAGTGCAGTGATAATTGCTAGTAGAATGTATGTATGGTATGAAAAACAATTATATTTTATTTAAAGCTAATTATGAATCTTGGTTGGAGAAAAATATAAAATTCACAGTATGGCCTTTTCATTTCAAAACAAGCTGTCATGTGGTCGTGAGATTCTCTATAGAAATAAAAACTCCATGGCGTCAGCCCGAGATCGAGCTATAACGACCAGGCAGCCGCCATCATTAGCATTGTTAGTGCTAGAGGGTGAGCACAACAAACCATTAAATGAAAGCGAACCATCTTTAAATTGTGCATGATAATTACCCTATTTGAATGTGCTTTCAAGTTAAAATATCAAGAGCTTCTTAAGTGCTTCATATGTTTGTAGAACTTAAAATGTTTGTGCTTGTGTGTGTGTTGTGTGCGAAGATATGGGGGAAGTTATTGAGACTATGATAATTAATTTAATAATATTTATTGGATGTTGTTTGCATTAAAAGTACAATTTTATGAAACCGTCTAGCCTATAACAATAAAGAAGAAAGTTAACTGATTTTGGGGGGTGCCTGTTTTGTAAAGGCCTTATTTCATAGCATAGCCCTAGAAATATTTGGTAGAATAAAAGGTCTTCCAGCACAGTAGCGGCCAAAGTCAATTTTGGAAGGCAATGCCAAAATACTTCCATACAGTAGAACAAAACACACACAAAAAACATAAGAGATATAAAGATAATAGTCATAAGAGACTGGTAAGCTTGAGTAATCAGCCGACCAACCAACCAATGTTGGTACGATAATCTTAAAATGCTATAAATAACAAATATAAGCAGATCTTTAGTATTCCATAATCTGACCCTGACCCTTTTCTGGTAAAGTAATTCAATATAAATGATAAACAATTCATTCACCATGTGCTTGCTGGATTATATTTGTGTTATCTAAACAAGCCTAAAGAAGTGCACCTGAACTGTTACAAAAGGAATAAGAATGATAGGTAGTTCTTGTGAGAGATTACAAAAGCAGCTAGTATAGAATAAAGAATGGATGTTCCATACATTTTTATCAGGAGGTTTAAAGTAACCGAAAACTTTTATCTGAAAGTTAAATTGGGTGTTGCCATAGTGACATGTTTTACATGGGGTTTCGCATTTTAGAATTTGTTTTTAGGTTAAAATCTTAGTTCACAAGTTTAGTAGGCACAGACACAAGCTATATATATAAAGTTAGAACATTTACTTCACCCTTTTCATAAAAAGTGACAAGCTATTTGTAGAGTTGTAGTTATATAAGAACAAAATAATTAAATTCAAGTACAATAAATGAAATTTTATAAACGTTTTATATTTTAGTGACCACATTTTGGCAGACACCAAAACTGGTACTTGCAAGACAACCTACCTTGTACGCCCACGTGACACCATCTGTTTCATCGCACTCGTTTAGCCGCTATTATTTAACAAATGTTGAGAGTAAATACTCGCCAGATTGTAACCGTAGTAGTAGGGTTTATACACAAGCACGAACCAATAAAACACTACCAACCTTGCGTTCTCTGCATAAAGATACATTTATCCTAGAGATAGCAATCCGGCATATCTTTATATTTGTTGAATGCGAAGGAAGGAGGCTACTTACTTGTCCCTGAGCTCTACCCTGGTTACCCAGTTGACAGACTTGATATGGCTTTGAACCGCCTCACGGAGCGGCTCCCAGCTGTGAGAGACTGTCTCGGGAAGTTGCCAGCCGTACGCTCGGGCATCCTGGACAACACAAATACTAACAATCAACAAGTATGTTTCACTCAATGGCACCACATTTATCTCCTGCTGCTATTGTTTATTATTAATTTAATTAATACAATACAAGCATGCAGACTAGAGCAAGTCTTGTCAGCCAGTGACGAGGAGATCAGGGTTTTTAATTCCTGCCAGGTTTATTTTTTTTAGTACCATTTGTTCAGGTTATATGCTTATTAACTAGTTATGCCAATGTGTTAGGAGGAGGACAACTGAATAATTTAGATTGAGTATGCTTCTATTGGCATGGGAAACCAACCTCGTTTCACCAGAGTGGAATACGAACCTTGATCTACGAGTAATTAGCAGTCCAGTATATTGGAAAGAGTCCCCAAACTTACTGGACAGAGGGACACATTAGGATAGAGTCCCCAAACTTACTGGACAGAGGGACACATTAGGATATTGACAGTGCTTAGTGGGCCAAATATTACCGTGAAAGATGTAAACGTGACGATTGACAATGATCGACCACCATTCACTGTTTCACACTGGTGGATGTAGGAAATTCAATCTCTCTACAGTCTTTCTTCAGTGTATATCCACAATGACACGTACCAGTAACTGTGAGGGTACGCCTGTGTATGTTGGAAATAAAGGACAACAGAAACCACATGTTCCTGGGGTGGCGTGCTGTGTTTTGTGCCTTTTTTATAATAACAATGAATTGTGTAGTAACCTAACCTAACCTAAATAACTCAAACTGTGGTGTTGTAATTATTTGCAGCTAATCTAAAATGGGGCATTTGGTTCTAGGGTTCCAATATTAATTTCCAGGTAACTGTAGTGAAGTAAAATCGTTATTTTTTTTTCAAAATAGTAATGAATGATGATACATCACAGTACAAGATGCAATGCAGTGGGTAATATATCGTGGTAGACAATACATCATGGTAGATCAGAGTTTCCCTAAATGGGCTCTGCAAAGTCATATGGATGTCCGCAAAACAAATTTAGATTTTTAAGTTTTTTTCTATTTATATTTTCACGCCATATAAAGAAATATTCTCTATTCATAATTTGCTTAAACAGGTTTTTTCTTTCCAATAATGTCCAACTAAATGTCTTTCTTTTATCTTTTAAAGAATATGAAATGTGATAATGGGAGAAGTAGAAATGTGTGTGTAGGTTTTTAATTTTGCTTTGTATGGTGAGGAATATTAGGTAGGTGACCTGGCGGTCTAGGGGTAAGGTGTCAGACTTCTATGCTGGCGGCCAGGGTTCAATCCTCGGTCCCGGCACAGATTTATCTGATTACCAAACCCTTCCTTCACCTCTGACAAGACATCTTGTAAATGTGGGGAATGCCAGGCCTCCACCGTGGTTCGGATTCCACGTTAAACTGTAGGTCCTCCATTTCATCTCACAATCACCCTACCATTACACATTAGCGTAAGTGCGTATAACCCGAACGGGTAGTAAGACGCGGTGCTAATAATAATAAT
>CABEEJ010005084.1:20419-32782 GCA_901482245.1 Timema douglasi
ATGTTATTTTCCTCACTGTCGGCTTGAACCATTTTAGACTTTTCCTGAGACAATTGTTTTCTACAACCATCACATATTTTCATTTCACTTTGAATATCACTATGCGCTAAGCACATCCAATTTGTAACAGGTCTAACATTTTTTAAAGTCTTATGCCCTTCTTTCTTAAAAGGATTACAACAGTAGATATTAAAATTAGATTTTCTCATTATTTCTTCCATATTACACACTAAACTCCTTGTTAATTTTAAAATAAAATATACACAATTATTGTTTTAGGATTAAATGAGTAATCATTTTTAAATAATTTAACATAAACACACTATTATAATAAACACAAGAATATCTTGATCACAGCAAACAATATCAGTGTTTCTCTCCTCAGTGCAAACATGGGACTGACATGATACACAAGGAAGCAACATAAGCTTGCAGGTTCAGACATGCACATTCATGAAAAATGTAACTGGTCTAAAAGACATGTCTTTCTTGGAAAAAAAAACCCAGCAATGATTCAACTTGTTTGAACAAGAAAGATAATGAAGCTGTTTAAAGAACATAAACATATTTTTAAACTCAATTTTTTTTTATAAGTTTGCAAATTAAATATTTTCAATATATTGGCATGAGTCATACCATGATGGTACTATTTTGGTGATCTAATGTTATTAAAAATTAATTCAAAATTGATCCCATCAAGATCCCAAGGTGAAATTTGGCATGCATACCTGTAAGATAATAGTGAAAAAAGTGTGATTTTTTTCAAAATTTTAAAACATAAGTTTTTTGAGAAATTAAAAATTAAAATTTTGAGTTGATGACCTTGAACTTTTAAAATGCCCTAATGTGAGCATGTGATATATCATTTTAAAGCGCAATAAAAAACCCTATAAAATGTTTTTTATTTCATTTCCCTATCTTATTTCTAGCTGAAGAAATTAAATAAAACATGATGGACGATGAAGCCTAAAATGCCTCGTTTTTGAAATTTTGAAAATTTATAACTCAAAAACTAAATAATATAGAATTATGAAATTTTGTATTTTTAACTATCTTTGCATAAATAACAATCGTGCCAAATTTTATAAAAATCTAAAGAGTGCCGGTTTTTTCAATGGATCACTTGACATGGGGCCCTATACCATGATGCATTGGCTATTGAGCTGTATCATCTGCCACAACACGGCTGATCTTGACCTACAGTAGTTGTGAGCTGGTATTTTACGGACCTACAGTAGTTGTGAGCTGGTATTTTACGGACCTACAGTAGTTATGAGCTGGTATTTTACGGACCTACAGTAGTTGTGAGCTGGTATTTTACGGACCTTAAAGTGTATTGTGTAGATTACTGCAATAAGAACTTTTAAGTCACTAATTATTTATATTAGTAAAACAAAGGGTTTGTGTCTCTCATGAGTGATGAGCGATATGTATCCCCTGCCAACAACTAGTAGCCCGTGTGCACAAACAAGTGCACCTCCAAGCTGGACATTCTTAATGTTTGATCAGAGTTTTTTAATTTATTAAAAACTGGGGTCTGCAAAGAAAAGCAATGATTAGGGTAGCAATGCATTGCATGGTTACCCCAAAAATTGGTGATACAAAGTTGTTTGATGATGTACTTTAAATACCCATTTTTTTGGGTGGGTATTTAAGAAATGGGTAAATACCCATTTATATTCACCCTACTCGATCCACATCACTGATTAAGTGTAATTGTGACTTAACTCATAAGTTATCCCATTTGGGTCAAAATTATTTACCATTTTACTTAAAAAAAATAACTATTTTTACTAAATACTTCTATGATTAATAATAGACATAAAAAGTCAGCTGTCAATATTCTAAGACTAATTACGATACCGGTATTAATTTAGAAAATATTTTCTGAACTACCTACTTCACAGGATATTATGAGCTTCAAACGTCTACAGCAACCACGACTTGACAATTGTTCCCCTGCGTAGGGAACTCAAATCTTTCCTGATTCCCTCAACCCAGCACAGAGCTCATTGCCGCATCTACGACAGTACTCCACCTATCCTATCTTGAGCTAATATGTAACTCATTATTATGTAATCTCCTCCAGTCCCCAGTATCCTCATCCTTTTTTTGATCAAATATCTTCCTAAGCACCCTGAATTTATTTTAGTCATGTAAGGTAAGAGACCACGTTTTATACCCATAGGCAACAAAACTATAAGTTTGTATATTCTGAGTTTTACATTCCTTGAAAGCAGGCAAAATGTTAACAACTTATAATACATTCACAACTTTAGTTTACTTGGATGACAGCTCAAAAAGTGTCTTAAAATAATCCCTAATATATATATATATATATATATATATATATATATATANCCCTATGCCAACAGCTAAAATCTGTCACTTTGGATAATTGTAATGTATGGATGTTAAAGTAAACCCCAGTAATTTAGGCCAATATTGTTTTTATATTTATTTGAAGTCGAGCACAAAGCTTATTTATTGTTTAATTCCACTTAAAAAAATTACTTTTCACACCACTTTCACACAAGGTCTAACGAACATAGCTTCAAAATGGTGATAGATGAATTCAAACCATGTGATTGAATATGGCAGAAACAAGTTATTTACAATGATGGACCCACACAGTGGATACAAATATTTTATTCGGTTAAATATTTCAAAATACGATAAAATAATCATATAATAATTTACTATGTATATAAAAATGACAAGTATTTTCTCTTTTCCAAGTAAATACGATGCCTGTATTAAAATGTATTAATATATACCCTATACTACACATCATAAACAACATTCCAAAATGGAGAATAAGTACTTTTAATTTATTTTTAAAATATTGTTTCGGAGTGAGTAAAAGTTTGCAATAGTGTAAGAAAACTTTAAGTTTACATTATCCAGTCCACCTCATTACACCCTAGCCCTATCTTAGACTGGATAGAACTATCTCAAGATAGGGATAGGGTGTAATGAAGTTTGAAACAGTGTAAGAAAACTTAAGTTTACATTATTTTTAATGTAAAATATAACATGTAATTAAAAAATTTGATTTTTGAATTATCATCCAGATAAAAACCTATCATGAACAGACTATAGTATGCATTTTCCAACTCTATTCTTTTCCTAGTTTCCACTCTAATTTTGTTATTGCCATTTAAAATTGTTCCTAAATATTTAAACTCCTTAACCATGACAAAAGCTTGATGTTCAAAATAATCTCCAACTTTTCAACTCTTGTCCTCAATTTGTATATTTTGTGTGATTTCTATGTAATACTTTCAACATTGACTTCTAAACCCATTTCCTTACTAAACTTGTAATAAAATTTCTACATTTCTTACTACTACCTAGCAGAGCTAAATAAATCATCAGTGTATTTTATAGCTGCAATGTACCATTTAATATCAACTCTTGCAATATGACTGCCATAAGAGCATGCCCGGTATTCTGAGGCTGTATTAAAAAGTAGTGGGGAAAGTCTCTCTCCTTGTTTCAAACCATTACGTATTATGAAAGTCTGATAAGCGACTTCCAACACGTACTATTTGTCAATAAACATCAATTAGTTTGACAAGTTTTGGGTAATTTCATGAAATTAATTTTTTTAACTGTTAATTGTTTGTTAAATTTTTAAGACTAGTATTAAATGATCTACCGTCATGTTGTATTCACTTTTTTTTTTCATGTTGGCTAAATTGTAAAAATATGATTCATTGTTGATGTTAAATACACATTGATCGCCAATTGTTTTCTCTACACATAGCATCAACCTCATTAAAATTATGTTAGCACAGTAGCATATAGCTTTATTTAGGCTAACCATCTTACAATCAATTATCATTAACTACACAACCATGTTTAGGAACAAAGCCTAGAGAATTGATAACTTTAAAAACCCTAATACACTACAATATCTATTAGATTTAACATAATAATAAAGTAAATAATTTTTTATGTCATGTTTATATAATACAAATAATTCAACAAACCTTATCTTAAAATCTGCAAAGTATATTAAAATTAAATAAAAACATAATTTTGGATGGATTAACACATTTAGAGACAAGTTATTTCAATGCTAAGTTATCATATGAGTAGAACCTATTATGATAAACATTTTATCTAATGAATACAAATATTTTAATAGCAGACTTTTTGTGTCTCGTGTACCGGTAATTAATAATGCCGCCAGCTAACTCTTTTCATAGTTTTTCAAAAGAAACTATCGGTCATGTGTGAATTAATGTGAACACTGGCTATTATTTTTAGACTTTTCACATTTGGATCCCATTGAAAATGTATGGGCCATTTGTAAGTCCAGGCGTTGTAAGATGAACTGAACAACCAAGACAAAGATGAAAGAAGCATTAATCCAAGCAGGCCTATGGTTTCACGATGACCAAAACAAGGAAGACAGCAAATAGTCATTAAATCCGTGCCAAAATGACTTCAACAATTTATTCAAACCAAGGGGGGAACATGCTTCATATTTTTAAATAATACAGTGCTCATATTACCTATTTTTAGCTTTAGTGAATATTAAAGGATTTGTTGAAATTTATCACGTGTTCACATTAATTCACACACTACCATGTAACTTAAACATCTACCCTCTTATTTGCCATGAGGTGGTCTCTTACTTGGCTACCTAAACAATAATTGTATAGGCTACTTACATTTATAGCTTCTCCCAAGAGGGATGCGTGATGCATGAGCTTCTTAGGGATACATCCAACATTCACACAGGTTCCTCCTAGGCCCCACTTGGTGCCTTGTGGGGAAGGTGTTACAAAGTCCAAAACAGATACTTTTGCTCCTAACTGCACTGCTTCTTTAGCACATGCTAATCCACCTGAGCCTCCACCAATAACGACAAGATCATATTCGTAATTGCCCAGTGCTGTCAAAACAAAATACAACTATCTAGGTTATGTCATTACATCACACACACAATTTATTTATAATTTATTAGCATTTAGGTTCTAGAGAGCCATTTGGCTCTAATATAGGAACAGTACATATGGTTTTTCTGTAATTATAGGTAATTACAATTGATACATAGGTAGTTTAAAAATTGCATAAGATTATATGCTACTAGATTACTAAAGTAACCAAATAGGTTTGTATAAGAGGTGGTAATAATTGTAATACAAAAAAACTAGCAGGCAACCCTAATATATTATCCAAAAGATAGTATTGAAACTTGAAAGTAATAGATTTGACAATTAATAGAAGCAAAAACATAACTTGACAGTAGAGTACAGTTTTATATTCCAATCTAAAAAAAAATTGCATAACTTGGCAGAAACTTACACGAGGAAACAGATCTTTTAACAAAATGAGAAGTTGCTAGTGATGACAATATAAGTTTAATGTTAATTCTTTTGAAATTAACTGTCCATTTGTTAATAATCCCTAAACCTAAAAGCGCCATTACACTTTAACATAATTCGTCACTCTTCTAATAGGTAAGACACCGCTCAGATATTGGCTTCCCTGTATGACGTAACTCAAAACATCTTGTTACATAAAAATAGCTTGTTTAATCAGAGTGCATTATTCATGATGAATTCAATTTTAATTACAGGATGTAATCGTGGGATTGGTTTAGGCCTGATTCGAAGCCTACTTCAACAAACAGCATCAATAAAACATGTATTTGCAACCTGCCGGAATCCAGAAGCAGCAGTGGTAAGTCACAATTCGTGGAATATAAATATTTTAAAATCTACCTTTTTTTGCAACGGGAGCCATGGCGAGATCTGATTAACACCAAAGAGCGACGAGAACTTAATAGTTATTGTATAGGAAAACGATTATATATAACGTTGAAAATGACTTTGCACTTTATCAAGTGAGAAGAAAGATTGGCCGGTCCTACACAAGATCCTTGAAGTTGCACAGTGCACACTAAGCATTCATAAAAAAAAATATAAAGAAAAGTGACATAGCGAATTGCGCAAGGCGGTGCAACCCTTGGAGATTAAAATTAATACTGCCCATTAACTTTTCTAGTTATGTTTTGTGGGGTGATTAGGTTTACTTAATTGGTATTCATTTGATAGATTATTTACTAAAACGAGTTTTCTAAAGTTACTACCTCATATTTAATGTTGAGCTAGCTAAACATTGTTTTGAATTAATTTTTCCACTTTTATTTTAATTTCTTCGATCTTGATAATTTGTTTACCAACTGCTAAGTTCACGGTAATTCTTTTGGACAAAGGTTTGGGGTTCATTCACCATTACATACAATTAAATTGTGTTTACATGAGCCAACATCTACACTAAATTAATAAAAATAATAATTTGTGATGGTAGAGGCGGAGGAAGAGTGCGGTTTATAATAAATAGCCTAATTAATGATTATTACAATGACGACATTAAGTGGCTACATTAGTTTTATATGTTGGTATCAACATTCCTATACTGCAACACTAAAATATTAGCTTTGTTCGTGTCGACATTTTGTAACGATTCTGTCAGTACTTTCCTACTCTTTCGCGCTCGTTTTGCCAGAATAGGTTCACTCTCTGGTGGCTAGTGTAGTTTCGCAAGTGAAGTCATATCTGGGACAGAAAAGAAAAATATATGATTTGGTAGTAAGAACAGTAGAAGTTGGTTACTAAAACTATTTGAGTATATTCATACATCAAGTCATATTATCGGCAGCTATCACTGTTGATAAATTATCGATACCTACAGAAAAACACAAATAATATTATGAAATGTTGTCAATGTTGGCTATAATTATGTTTAAATTTTTTCTCCTGTTCTTACTATCAAATTCAGAGTAATTAGTTTGTTCAATAATATATATAACCTGAATAATATTTTAACATTTTGTGTGTTACTTCCTAACAAATAATGTCATAAAAATACTAGTTTTGTTCGCGTCGACTTTTGGGAACAGTTCCACAACTGTGAGAGGTTCAACTTGGCAAGCTAGTAGCAGATGGAACAAGCTGTTCTCTCTTGAGGCGAAACGATTAGCGTTTCAATCCTTTCAGTTCTCTTATCAAAGATGTAGGAAGCAAACTCTGAATTTGATCATCTCATACAATAACCGGCAATCGACCTCCTGGTGTAAAGGTCAGTGCATCTGGCTATTAGTCTAGTGGTTTCAGGTTTGATTCTCGGCTGGCACTTCGGATATTTTTCCTGAAAGGGGGTCCACACCAACGACCACTAAGGTTTAGTTAGTTAGGTTTAAGTTGAGTTTAAGTGTTTCCATTCGTTCTACATCCTGATACTCACTATCGCTTCATCTCATCGGGATATGGAAAGAGCCTCCACGGAAATGTTGCACAATTAGTACATTCGGGCGTCCGCTGAGCAACGATACCTACTTTAGTAATGCCCACCCCTATTGCACTACTTGCTTACATAATGTAAAATTTATAGTGTCATTGATAACACATTGAAGCCAAAAGGCGCTAGTATCTTAGTATACCCTTAGTTCAAATATTATAAAGAAGTTTGAACCAATACGTTTTCATTTAATGATTTTAGACAATGTAGTGAATAGAGAAAATAATTGAGATGACCTAAATATAAGCTTATTAGTAGAATACATATTATCAACTATATTATTGATTGCTCCAACATTCTGAAGTATTTAAATTTGCTTGGTTATGCAATCAATACTTTTAAAATCAAATATAGCTCGGTACATTGTGTGTGGGGTGTGAGGGAGATTAGGGGGCGAGTTTGTGCAATCATTTAGGCTTTTTATAGTAATGGTAATAATATAATGATTATTTTCAATTGTATGCATAGCTAAAAAATAACTATTCCTTTTCATTTTAAAATGTCTTTTTATTGTTTACTTGTGTTAATATACAGACAAATTATTCAAAATGTCACCCTATAGGAGTCAAGTGCGAATTCCATCACTCTTCAGATGTTGTAAGATAGTTTATTAGAATGATGCTAAACTTTACTACAGTAGTTTCCAACCAAGGGATTGCGACCCTATTATTTTGGGGTCGTAGTGTGTTTCGGATGTGGTCAATGGACTTGTTGAAGTATAGCTTTATATTCACTTTGTTCATCTATTATAATTAATGATTATAAGGAGGTGAAAAATCTGAATAAAAAAGTAAACGGTTAAAAAGATAAAAACTGCTTGAGTGTACTATTTATACAATTTAGATATAATATAATATGTATAAAGTCCACTCAGCCCCTTTCCCAGTGTACAGAGTTAAATTATGTAAAAGTAATATATATTTAGTATTACCGAGCCGTTTAAATGTTTTAACATTCATTGGCAAACAATCGTTGTAGTTGACGTGTTTATTAAAAATAATATTATTTTTTAAAACTATTAATTATTTTCTCTGGACTCCTTATTAATTAAGAGCCCATTTCAGAGCTACGTATTTGCTGGTTTGAATGACCAACTTACCTAGCCTATACAGCCTCGTAAATACATCGCGGGAACAAGGGACTGGTTTTATTTTGTAAAGGAAGGATGTATAATTCGGACCTGCTTCTAACTTTTTTGTTTTTTACTTACTTTATTTTTTATCATTTGTAAAAATATTCTAAAATTGACTATTTTTGACACAGCCTAAAAAATTTAAAACGCAGCCTTTTGACTTTTTATAAAAGAGGTTCTAACTTTTTAATTCTTTAAGACTAATTAACTATAAAAATATGTATAATCCAAAGCTTAATTATCGAGTGATTTGTTATCTAATTAGAGGCTGTTATGCTAAAATATTGCCCCATGTTACTAAGACTATATCTGGACGGAACATTGAACTCTAGAGGGGTGGAGCCAAGAGTTGGTTAGGCCACTCCCATATGTTGTATCACTCCGGCTGACACACAAGACATTCCCACAACAGTCATCACTAAACAATAACAAGTCCAAACCAAAGGGTATTTAATAAATTATGTACTTTTCAATAAGCCAGATATTAATTATTGCTTATAATGTATTTTACAAAGCAAAGTTGACGTGAAACTGTACTACCATACGCTTGTATAAAATATGGGTGCTAGTTATAGAGAGAAAAAAAATTAAAGATCGATACCCACTTCAGTGGTCGAACGGTCCAAGGCGTCACTCTTGTGTTAGATTGGCCTGCTGCTAATGGAGAAATAAGGGTTAGAATCCTAGTCGTGTCTATTGAGGGTGGAATTTACTAAATTGTTTCCCACTCTCCTTCCACGCGAATGTGGGTAGACTACCTTAAATTCTTCCTTTCTAATCCCTACCCCATTAGAGTAATAATTATCATCTATGCGCAGAGATAGGGTAAAATAGCATTAATTTTCAGTTTTTTTAGCATTAATTATTTTAAATATAGCGTTTTGTGGCATAATTTTGCATTTTGTGGCAAAATAAGTGAAAATGTCTTTCATCAATTTTTTTAGGGCCTATACAAAGGATTTATGATAAAAATGTATGTATGCATTAATACGAAGGGTATTTTAACCTTTGTTTGCGATTATTTTCATGTGAGAGATTATAAATAATTAATATTAAATTAATAAGGAAACTGGAAGATTGTGTCAAACACAAACAGAAGAATGCAGAATGACTTCAATTGGCATAATTTATTTTACACTAATGTATAACGTCAAAAAATCATTGTAGCCTACAGTTCAAAAATAATAAATATTGAAATATAAAATAGTTTAGTAAATAGCTGGTATCGTAAATAGTTGGTGTCGTTGAATCAGTTCAAACAAATGTGCAAGTCAAAGATAGTAAATATTGGCAAATAAAAGAGTGTGCTAACAAAAATGACATAAGTGTGCATATTTTAAATACAAGTGTATCAGTTCACACAAACGTGAAAGTCAAAAATAGTAAATATATACACAAAAATTAGTTTGATTAACAAATCTTCCAAAAACAAAATCAGTCGTCATATTTTAAATAAATAATTAGAGTTCAGCAGACTTAACAAATACAAGAAACAATTAACAGAAATGGAAACTGGCACTCTACTGATTAAACGAAAGCATTGCGCAGTTTCTATTGTAGCCTCTTTCATTCTGGTTCGCCTGTCAGTCAGTACCAAATTATACTGACTGAAAAAACGCTCGGCGTCAACACTATTAACAGGGACCCAAATTGTTTGTAGGGCTGGCCCAGCAAAGGCCGAGTTGGTAACTTTCATGGCCATCAACATCTGAATGATGTCACACACTTTACCTTCACGCACTGTGGTTCCCATCACTTTGTGAAGGTAACACACTTGTCGCTGGTCAGCTTGGAAAATAGCGGTAGCACTTCAAACTGTTTTCTAACCGGCTTCTCGTCTGGTGTCAGTGATTGTGCAGCAATCGCAGGGTTGAAGAGCTCTCCAGCTGCCTCGAAAAAGTTGTTGGTGGTGCATGGTGTCATGTGTTTGGCCAACTTCATGGCACTCTTCTGTGCACACCCGCACAACAACTGCTTCAACTCCTCCCGCTTGGCTACACTGGTGATGATGCCCAGGAGAGATCGAGTTCTTTCCGAGAAGTTTCCATTGGACAATCGCTTCAGGACTGACATCAGAGCTTCCAGCTCGTGCCAGAGCAGATGGGCAAATGGGAATTTGGAGCCTTCAAGCTTATTGATCAGCTCAACGAACACCATCTGCAGTTTGACGGATTGCCAGGTGACCGGGTCCCTTTTCTGCTCCAGCAAATATTCCGCACTTGCGTTATTGTTCTCATACTGCCCCAGAAACTCTATCAGAGCATCCGAGTAATCATTCAGGTAGAGCACAGAGTGGAACCAGCTGTTCCACCTGGTCACTACTGGACTGGGGAACGGTATTGCTGGAAGGCCTGCGTGTTTTTCTTGGAGAAACCGGGCATACGCGCTTTTTATTTTTCTGGCGTTTAAAAACGCCATCTTCACTTTCACAACAAACTGGTTCAGTGCCTTTAACCCTTTCATGAAAATATCTCCGGCAAGATTTACTTTATGAGCCCAGAATTGAAAATGGAGCAAGTGGTCACCCACCAAAACATTCAGAGCACCGAAAAATGTTTCCATATATCGAGCCGAGTCGGAAACAAGGCCCAGGATGTTATTGTACTCAATGCCGTATTGATAGAAACCCTGATTTGTGGTAAATAAAACCACTGGATTTTGTTAAATAAAAAGTTGGATTTCGGTATAAAAAGTCGGTAAATAAAAGGGTAAAACCATGATTTTCGGTATAAAAAATCTTAAGAGTTTTTTTTAAGGTAATGGTAATAAATTAGCTCAAATAGCTTAGAAAGTACTGGCACTAAATTATGTTATAAGGCAAAAATGTCCATACCTTTTATCAACATATTTCACGTCAATCACCAAAGTACAAACACAACATTGTTTCCAAATTTTCAATTTTCAAGTTAGTGTGCATATCTGACATAATGTTGGAATATGCCGAAAATGCACGTTCACTGTCAACATTAGACACTGGAATCCATATTGCCTTTATGCTGTTGATGGCAAACTCTTCATGGTCTTCTTTCAGTCCAAATAATATGTCCAAAATGTCAACCTTTTTACTATTGCTTTGCAAATCTCTTACTTGTGTCTGCAACGCACGGTATCCTCTTTGAAAATTAGTTTCAGAGCAGGATTTTAAAAATGGTATTTTCCGAGCTGATTGGAAGAGATCAGAATTAACTTGTTTTGTCCCGATCGAGCGAATGTCAGAAAGAGTACCAATGTTTTCAAAAAATGTTTTGGATTGGTCTGACTGATGGAGTGAATTCAGCTTTATTAGGCACTGTTATCCTAAAGATTGAAACTGACTTTTGACATTTGCTTGTTTTAGAGTTGGAAGAATTTTCAATTTTTCCTGTGTTTTGCATGTCAGAAATCAGTTTAAAATTACTTTGTAGTTTTGTCACTTTACCATACAGCTTATGACTGAAGGCATAGGTAGAACCTTCGAGTATAGTAATTAATTCCACCAATTCCGAACAGTGCTCAATTTAAAATGTTGCTTGGCATTCAATCAACATTAGGGCTACCTTATCATTTGACATATCCTGGAAGTACTTAAGTGCTGCTGTCACCTCCTCCATTGTGGAAAAATATTCCACTAGATCCACCAAATATTCACAGAGGTACACCACTGAACAAAACCAAGAGTTCCATCGCGTTAAAACTGGGTTTGGAAATAGTTTAGCAGACTTTTCACCTTTACTGTATTTTTAATTCATAAATGCTAGATAATTATGTTTTCTCTTTCGAGTGTTCAGAAATACAGCCTTTGCTTTAGCAACACACTCATTCAGCTCTGGCAGTTCTGCTGACCAATAATTTTGAACCAAATTAAGTTTGTGGTCCCAGCACTGTATATGCAGAAAATCCTCGCTTAAGAGAACTTTCAAAGAAGTCACACATTT